>WEIU01007376.1:368850-396664 GCA_013389925.1 Aegithalos caudatus | reverse complement strand
TTTTTTTTTTTTGTTTTTTTTTTTTTTTTTTTTTTTTTTTTTAAATTTTTTTTTGCTTTTTTTTTTTTTTTTTTTTTAATAAGGTAGCATAAAGGATGACAAGTGTAAAATCTCAAGAAGTTTCTCCAAGCTTCGAGTGAAAACCTGGTTATACAAAATAAAATGTTACGCAATCTTAGCTTGCATGAAAGGATAGATATCGAGCTGAAGCACAAATGGACCTGTTATGTATGTTCATTTCCATTACTGAGCCAAAAATTGTCTTGGAAGTCAGATTCTCTCTAATGCTTGTGTTCAAGTCATCTGATTAAGACTATATAGGCATGCAGATACAAAGCAAATGCCATCCCCATTCTTCACTGCTGCTTTTAGGAGTCAGATCCTTATTCCCTTGTTCACTGAGGAGTAAAACACCTTAAAAGGAATGGAAAAAGTGAATTTTTTGTATCCTGCTGCATTCACCAAGCTGCAGTGGTGGTTCAGAGTCTCTCAATGGCAGCGCCTGGCTGTGTGCAACCTCCTAGAAGAGTGGCACTGCCTCTTTGGCATGTGCAGCTGAGTTCTGGGAAGCCACAAATGGGGCCGTTCACATCTGTCTGGCTGTGAAGCTTGTCTGAGAGGAAGAGGAGAGGGAGATCTCATAGCTCTACCACTAAGTAATTTTTGTTATGGAAACTTATTTTTAATTTGTTCCATACGAATCTTGGGAAAATGAACCATTTGAGAAGTTTATCATAATTCTAGTCTAGATAAACAGCTCAATAAAGAATGGAAAATATGTATTTTGTCAGAAGGCACCACTAAAAATATTCACATATGGCAATGATTTCCTCAGGATTAAACAAAGGGTTGGCTCAGGAGTCTTCTCCTGTAGATATGGATCAGATTTATCACTGCGGTAATGTCACCTGACTTGTACGATGTTTAAGCTATGAGTCAGCACAGCAGAAAGACATAGCTCTCCAGCATGTACAGTATTTATCCTATCCTTTTCCACTCACTGGCACTGATTTTGTTTTTAACATTATTAAGGAGTGATTCTTCACAGCTAAGGTTACAAATGAGTTTGTCTTAAAAGTTTGTCTTGGCTTATTCCTATGACCTACCCTGCCACTCCAATGCTACAGGACTTGGAGACCATAATCCCAACTGAGAACAAGATAATCCATCTTTTCAAAATGGGAATCAAATGGAAGGCTTGCTGAATTCCATTTCTCAGAAAATGAAAGTGCACCCACACCAGAAAGTCCTCTTTGTTTTGCTGTTTTGTCCATCTTCAGGAAATTAGCAGAGACTTGCTTTATTTCTCTGTGGGATATTCTGGATGTTTCCCCATCATCTCCTGAAAAGAGATCTCCTGTTTTACTCATCACAGTTTAAAGACAGACATTGGCTAGAATAAGAAAATAAAAACAATTTAAAAAGTCAGTGTTAGTTCTTTGCAATGGATGAGCTGAACAGACTGTGGATTTCAGCTCTTAAAGCCTGCAGGGCAATGATGTAGATATAGATCCAGAATTTTTAAGATCTATGTGATGAAAATGATAAGACTAATAAAAAAAAATGGGACTAGCTAAACATAAATTTTTGACCTGAGGCCACTGAATTTGCAGACTCCTCTGTTGAGCCAGTTTGGCTCTGTATGTGTTGTGCAGCTCTGTGCCCAGCATGGCTCCTGCTGGGAGCAGCTGGGAGCTGGAGGAAGAACAGGGCAGAGCAGCAGATGGGTCCTGCAGGGTCCGTGTCTGCCAGCCAGGGACCCCTAACACCCTGTCAGCACCTGCCTGCTCCTGACACACACCCATGGCAGCATCCTTCTGCTTTCTCCACTGAAATAGATTGTCAAGTGTGAGGATAGCACATGGCCTTCCTCCGCCTCATCCTTCCCACGTGGAATCGAAAACTTCTCATTTCTAAGGCTGTATTTCTTTTCACCTAGCACTGTCTGTCACAGGCAGTTGGACAGGGCAATTATTTTCTGATGTACAAGTTTTTATACAAAAACTTGGTAGAGATTGTGGGAGCTTAATACACATACATCCTATTTATCATGTGCATAAAATTTTTCTTATGTGGTAGGTGACATATAAGTAGCTTTTTACTGGTTTCCCTGAACAGCAATGGACACCATCCAAATTCAGTTTAATGTTTAAATATTTTATTGTATTTTATATATATTATTGTTACAAGCTGCAGAGATAGTCTAGGCTTACAAAGGATAGAGTTTTCATATCTGAGGGTTGCTCAACCAGCACAACCCTCACATACACCCAGATTGACATACCTGGAACTTGCCCCATTTACCAGGTGCAGTTCCAGGCAGCCTGTGCATAAAGTCATAGAGAATTAGGACAGAAAGTATTTCAGGAAATCATATATTCCAACCTCTCAGCCCTTTGATTCTTGTGAGTTATTAAGGTGACCTGTTTCTAAAGATACCTCACAGCATTCCTAGGCAGCCCATTACACCAGGCTCATATTTTTTTTTCTTGCTTCTTCTTTGCACTGTCATTTAAGCGTATTATGCTGTTTTCTTTCCCCTCCCCCAGACACAAAGAGTACTCCTTCCTCTTTGCAGCTGCTTTTCTGTATTTGAACACAGTTGTTCTAAAGCTACTCACCCTCCTTTCCAGTCTATGCAACTACTTTATTTTCATTCTTTCCTGGTAAGCCTGGTAGGTAGGCAAGGTCTGACACACACATTCTCCCAAAGGTAGTAGATCTTGATGTGGATTAAAAACCTTGGACATTAGTTAAAAAGATAATAACATGGCACCATCATTGTGATGGGGTCAGGTGGACACTGCTCAACCAGAAAACAACTTCAGTTGACTACTTCAGATGTAACAGATTAATTGATGTCACATGAGGCAGCACTATAGATTTTTAGCCCAGAAAGGGCTATCCTACAGTAGGAGGGTTCCCCTTGCAGAAGTGGGAGATGGACATTAACATCAACATTAGAGCTGAAACCAGTTTAGCTGAAGAATATCACAAGATAGACCAATTCAAGACATGTGACTGTCTTAAAATAGCTTTAGAAATGAGGAAGCATTATTAACTACTCCTCCTTGCCTTTAGTTTGTGAGCCTGCAGGAATAACATAACATTTCCAAGATATCTCCTGGAAGCCTCTGTGAAAGAGGCTGAAAACTGAGATACTTGTCTAGTCACTTGGCTCTAGAAATAGAGTCCTTGGGAGAACACCAAATGTTGTAATTACATTACTAACATAGGTGTCATAACATTTTGTTTCTTTCTGTGTGGAAAATGAGAAATTTGCAGTTGTTGATGAGTTCTTGGATAGGAAAAAGGTGATTCACACAGGAGCCTGAACAGTCTTTTCTCAAACATCAAGGCTGAATCATCCCTACTCATCACTGTGATGGATTTCAGATTGTTGAAACAATTGTTTGACATGAAGCCAATTCACATTGCAGCACTGTGCCATACATAGCAGCCCAGGGGCATCTTAAGATTTGTCTAGGCATAGAATCAGTGAATATAAGTTGAGCCGAAACATCAGATGGAAACAAATCCTCCCAGGGATGTTCTGGCTTATCATTAACTTCCACCAAGTTCACTGTGAGATGTCAGAACCATCAATAGTTAATATGAGAAATATCAGATAACTGTTAGTGAGAATTTGTGGGTGTTTACACTGGCATATCAGATTGCTGCAGCACTAACTTAAAAAGATGTTTTGCTTGCTATTGATTAGAATTTGGAGGAGGAAAAAATACTCAAGACAGAGCTACAATTATGTGTGATGGATCTCAAAGTAGCTCAAATATTTACTTAATACATGATAATTTAAATGAATTAGACATTAGTTTATAATTGCAATCAAAATGTTTTTTCCCTAAGACTTTAGCTGTTCTAATGATTCTTTAAGTGTAAAGAAAAGCCTGCTGCTTGATTGAAACATGTCCAAAAGACATCACAGCTGACAGGAACTTGAATTGGTCTTCTGCATTCATTTCTGATAGCAGAGGCAACATAATCTGACAGCAGATGTTAAGCAGGCAACATTACTCTTTTGCTCCTAGGAGCAGCTGACAAGAATCTGTAGCCTAATTTAAAACAAATAAACAAACAAAACCACCACCAAAGTGGTCCAATTAAAATTGGCTTACTTCTTTGTAGAAAAATATAACTAAAAAACTCATCAAGGGCAATTAACTTGTCCTGATAATTTGTAGAAGTGAGTCCTTATGTATTTTTCATTGCTTGATTAATTTTAATATTACCTGTTCTCTCTATTCTATTGTTCTTGCTTGGCCATTCTTCTTAACTGTGCCAGAATGATCTACAGTTCCTGAAGCTAAGGACACCTAGACATGTTTTTTCCTTTTAGGCAGGAATATATGATCCTCAAGAACCTCCTGAACCACTCTTTGAGCTTGAGTACAAATCTCTATTTATATATCAATTGTACAATAATATATTTATAATTTATCCTCTGTAAAATGAGTTTGCTTCCAAAGGGGGAGATTAAAACCTCTTGTCCCAGTCCTGGTTTACTCCAACAACCAGAGCAGCCTATGGCCTAATGGCTAGAGGCTTTAGCTGTCAGCAGAAGATTTTGCCTTCATCTTAAAATATTTTAAGTGTCTACACCAAGGTGACTACTTGTGCTGGAAGAGTCTAACTTCAATGACAGTCTGTGGAAAGGCAGTGCTGTAAGAGAAGCCTAAAGAACAATTTAGATCCCCAGTTACTACCTGCCTGCTATAGGGTGAACTGAGTAACTCTGCTTGGGTGTACTAACTAGCTCTCCAGTGACTACAAAGGGAATTTTGTCACCTCTAGTAGACACCTACTTTCATTTAGGTTTCCTATGCTTGAGTAGAACTCTGTTTGGAAGGCTCCAGTCTGTATTTTAGACAAGACACCCACTACCACTGGAAATCCTCAAGAATATGTACACACAACATCCATATGGGCTTAGAAGACATGATGCAGGCCATAGGAGAGAACTCCAACTTTTTGGAGTAATAGCAGCAGTGGCAGCAGGCCAGGTAGGTAGCATTATATGCCCATGTTTGGGCACATGAACTGAGCAGGGAGGATGGAATTTCATTTTTGAGACACCTTTTGCTATTCCAGGGATCACAGATGAGATGAAACACTTGTGGGAGGCATGCACCCTCCTGGAGATATGGGTAAAACCATGGCTTAAACTCATAAATTGTGTCTCAGTTTTAAAAACAGCTGTCTGCTAACGAAGGCTGGAGCCTCTCTTGAAATGGAAAATGTGAACTCCTTCCTTCCGAATTATTATAATTTGGAAATTAAGGGGCTGTCAGCCAAAGGCATGAGAATAGGAATAACAGTTCTTTACTAGTATGTGTAACAAGGCAAACAAACAACAACTCTGGCATTGACAACAACCGGGAGCCCAGGGAGCCCTTCCCGGCCGCGGGCGCTTTCCCTTGGGTGCAGTTCCGGTCACAGCCAGCGGGGGCGCTGGTGGCTCCCGGCGGGCAGGGCGGGGGCGGTGATTCCTGCAGGGGGCGCTGTGGGGCGGGCGCGGGGAGCGGGCGGGAATGGCGGACGGGCCCAGACGGGAAGGGATGGAGGAGAGGCTTTGCTTCACAAACCCTGGGACAGCCGGTCCCCGTGCCCCAGCAGGACTCTGAGGAGCACCAAGCTGGAACGGGATCTTGGCAGGCAGGGGCTGCGTGGCTGCAGTGCAGAAAGCTCGGAGCAGTGCTGAACAAGCAGCGGTGGGGGACAGCGGCACAGCCCGGCTCGGAGCAGGGCAGGGAGAGGTGAGCTCAGGATCCCGGGAACCCAGGCTGATGGGGAAGGCCCCTCTTCTATGAGGTGGGTGTTAACAAGGTCCCAGTTAACAGCTGCTTCTTCAAGCAAAGATTCACCTCACAGCAGAGAAAACAGCTCTGGGCTGGGCTCTGGCAGCAGCAACAAACTCCCTTCCCAAGCAGCTGCCCCAGCCGTGCTCCTCTGAAGCCAAGACCGAGAAAAAAGGACAGAGTGAAGACACGTAGAGGACAATATGAAGACACTGAGGTAAGTAAAGGAGTCTAATCTTAGATAGGAGGAGAATGAGGTGATGCCTTATTTTTGGGCTGAAATTCTTTTGGTAAGGCCATGGTGATGGACTATGATACACTAGAATATCCCTGCACTTAATGAAAAAGCATGAGGGGATGGTGTTCAAATTGTAAACATGAGCAAGGGCATCCATGCTAAGGCAAAGCAGGTCTTGAAGTAGCTGTGATTCAAATGAGAAGCTTGAACAGAGAGAGATAAGAGTGATGAAGACCCTTTGCCCCCAGGGAAGGAAGAAGACCTCTGCTCCCAGAGATGAACATGATTTCAGAGTAGATAAAGAGAATCTTTGCCTCTGTACAACTCATCCTTAAAAGTGTACCCTGTTAGCCAAAGATTGAGCCCTCAAAAACAGTTGTGGGGAAAGCTGTAAATCGAGGGGAGGGATTTTAATACTGAGATACAGATTGTCCTTTCCTGGGCAGCTGATTCGCTGTGACATTGAAGCCACAAAAGAACTGTTTCTTGTGGAGAAGTCTGCATGGCATGGCAAGAGAGACTTCTCTCCCTAAGAGAACTGATGAAAGAATATTCTGGAGATGGCAACCTGGCTGAAAATCCTAGGTTTTATCTTCGTACATTGTCAGTGGGAAAGTGAAGAAAGTTGGGGGTGGAGGAGAAGTGTTCTGAAGGTTTCAATCTGATCCTCATTTTTTTCCTTTTAATGTTGTTAATAAAGTTTTCTTTATAACCCTTTAAAGTTTGAGGCTGTTTAGCTCTTCTAATCCTATCTCACAGCAGAAAAGAACTAAATAATTCTAGTGGGTGCATGGGTATTTACCCACCACTAGACCCACTACAAAGTGTTACTAAATGCCAATGTCCAGGGAATCAAGTCTGAGAACTGATTTAGGTAGGTTAGTCCCAGTGTAATTCCCATATGGAGAAGGGAGAACTGCAGCCAGGTTTCCAAGGTCCCCACCCAGAATGTATTTCTTCAGTCCTAGGAAGAAGGGTTTAACACACGTCCCTCTCAGCATGCCCTACAGAGCTATTTGCAGAGGCTCCCATTGAGGACTGGCTTTGTGTGGAGCCTTTTCTTAAGCATGATTTGTCATCATCTGCTCTGCAGAGCACACAGAGGCTTCCAAACTTGGTGCTCTTTTTACTTTGAGATTCAAGAAAAGTGAGGCTTTTTTATTTATTTGCTTATTTATTTACTGCTTAGGATATAGCTTGATCTTTCTGGTATCCCAAGCACAGGCACAGAATTACTGCATTAACACAGCCACAGTTAATTATTATGAATAGTGGAAACCATGGTACATGAACCACAATCAGCTAGTGCATGGAACAGAGCACACTTCTAGGATCAGGAGATCAAACCCAATTTTTGAGTCCATATCAGAAGTGGTGTTGATTTAATTTACAGCAGTTAAGTATCTGACTTTGGTTAATATTTTGCTATTAGAAAGACCTTTTTCCAAAATCCTGGATATCTTTTAATTGCTGCAAAGTGTTAATTAGCAATTAGTTCATTAGTCAAGACCAGAGTAACAGTAACTACAGGGTACAGGAAGGTTTTTTAATATTTTTCTCAACTA
This sequence comes from Aegithalos caudatus, assembly GCA_013389925.1. Taxonomy (NCBI): domain Eukaryota; kingdom Metazoa; phylum Chordata; class Aves; order Passeriformes; family Aegithalidae; genus Aegithalos; species Aegithalos caudatus. Next base: position 389,045 of record WEIU01007376.1, on the reverse strand, counting down.
AAGATTGCAGAGGCAGAACCTTTGCACCTGTGTCATTTTCCCTTACTTCTTAGGTCTGGTTCAACACCTTCAGAATATGAGCTTTGTCATGCAGCTAAAACCAATTTTTCCTCACCTAAAAATATTTGAAAGAATGCAATTGGATTTTGGTTGCAATTTCAGCAAAACATTTTTATGTAGGAAAATTCAAACACATTATAAATGGTCCAAAACAGATTTATATTTTCACATTTAAAAATAAATTCAAATAAAAGAGAAAAACATCTGGCAGAAATATAAAAAACTTGAAATAATTTACACTCTTCCTCCAGGTCCTAGGGAAAATAAAAAATACAGTTTTTCCTGGCTCTCTCTTCATGTTTTTATGTTGTTGGTACTTCCTCTTCCCTTCAGTTGCAATGAAAGGCTTTGAGTCTCTGAGCAGCATTGAGCCCGGGTCAGGGCTGTTAATGACACTGCCCTTGCTAGAAATCTTCTTCCTTTGTGCACTGGATAATGTCAGAGCACAGAGTAGCCAGGGGGAGCACATGCTGCAGTTAGCAAAGTCCTTCAGTTACGGGTTTGTGCTTCTGTCCTGGGTGATGCCTTTAGGTGCATCACCCCTACGAGTTCCTGCAGGAACACCGGATCATTACTTTTTCTTTTAGCTCACCCGCTGCCCTGGAGCCACAATTTACAGCCCATAATGCCTGCACTTTGGTAATGGAATGACCCAGACACATTAAATAATATTATTATTACTGTAGAGCATGACCATATGAATAAACTCAGAAAACACCCTCTTCATTCTACAGTGACAGATCATGCATTTTGGGAGATTTCTTCATCCCAAAATCATTGTGTGTAAAAAAATGATGATGGCCATGGTGACCAATAGCCATACAGTGAGCTATTCATTAAAATGCCTTGCTTCATTACTCTACTACATACCTTCATGTAATTCCACTCAAAAAAACCTCAGACAACTCTCTAAACAAGGGTTGCACCCAAACCAGCAAAGCCTCTTTAAAATCTATGGCTCACAGTACATCCTCAGAGCAATTTTGGGATGGTATTCATGCTTCATTTAGCTCTGCATTTTGTTCTCAGAGAGATTCTAAAGAACATACTCAGGATTTAACAGTTTCCTTTCCAGAAAGGAGAGATGTCAAGATAAGAAAATTTTAATAGTCACAAAAAAAACCCAATGTCCAGGCTGGATTTTTTAAGCAGCAAGCCTCAGGTTGCTTTCATGACAATACTGCTGATGTTGATTTAAGGGATCAATTTAAAATATTTAAACTTTGACTGTAAGTTGGATAAAAATGTCTTTGTTTCCCAAATCTGTTCTAAGATAGCGGCACATTATCACAACTGAAAGCTGTAATTAGGAAATTTTGATTAGGATGCTGGTCTGAAAAAGCAGGTGGTTTGCATTGTTTTACATCCCTTTCTTTGCCTGTAGAGACTGTACTGACTAGTGATTTATTCCATTAAACCCATCTGAGGCATTATTGTTTAGAAATGACAAAGTTATATACATTATACTCCAGCATGCTGTGCATACACAAAACATAGAATATTTTCCACTACCTATAATAGAAATGCTCACAAATGAGCAGTGAGTGTTGTAAGTTCTCATTCATTCAAAATGTCCCCATGGACCAAATAAAGCCTTGCCTATCTTGAGAGTGAGTTCAAACAAATTTGTAGATGTGTATGTAAAAACTCAATCCTCTCCTTCTAATAGCAGTCACGTAAATGAAGTGCTTAGGTTCATCAAGAAATAAAAAGACAACAAGAAATACTTCTTACTGTAACTATCATCATGAACTTTTCATGGAGAAGCCTAATTCAGTATGCTTTCAGGGAAGAATATTGGCAAAAAAGCGGCTAAACACCCCTCCCTCCCTTTTCTTCTTCAAATGTACATCTAGAAATTTCTATGGTTAGATCTTCATATGAATTTTGAATAAGAGTACACCCAAAACCTTTGATAAAAATGAAATAGGTCTTCAGTGACTTTATTCAAATTAATTTAGTGCAAATCTGGGTTAGGGCATATCAGACCACTCTCAGGATTCATGAGAGCCATGGGAAAAAAATACAATAATTAAAAGCCTGATTTAAGGAAAATACTTAATCCAAATGTCAGTATGAAGAATTCTGAGCCTAAGGTTACACATATATCCATGTGTCTGATTGAATCAGGACTTTGGGTTTATATTTATAGGACTGAATTTCAGTTATTTTTTCCCATCTTTTTGTACAGTAATAAATAGCCAAACTGATATTGTCTCCAGTCTCCATATAAATGTCAAAACATTTTTCTTGCAGACTACAGAAAGCTCATGAATATTAAGAAGTTACCCAACTCCTAAATGATGCACAAACCAAATACCAGTGAAACTGCCAGTGGTCAGACACCTAATAGGTTGTGTTGTTATCACCTATGCAGTCTGCTTTGTGGCATATCACTTACACGGATGATTTTTTAAGAACTAGCCTCTGTGAATCAAAATGAGATGGCCATCTATTATTTTTTGTTCAGTTTAGCTAAGGTGACCTCACATACTCTGATTCCATTGCTGTAAGTACAGATGATAAAAACCCCAGTACAGATAGTGACAGAGAGACATTTTCAAAATGTTCTCCTTTGGAAAGGCAGACATGTTTTTGTTTTATTTTTTATTCTCTGCACATCTGTCATCTCAGTAGAGATGATGCAGCAAAACAAATATTCCTACTCACTTGATTTCTGTGGTCTAATATTTGACCATGACTCCCTGGCTAACTCCTACAGCAAGGGATTCCCAGCTGGTCTCTCAGTGAAGCACAAAATTATTTAATTGTGGTGTAATCAGACTGGGTGTATCCAGTCTGACATAGCAAAAGGTAAAATATGAAGGTCAAGAGAATATTAAAAAAGGTTTGGAAAACAAAAAGTCACATGAACTCTTGGACAGTCAAAATTGTTAGGATTTCATGATTCAGCACATTTTAAGTCATGCTCAAGGTTTCATACTGCTGATTTACTTTTCACTTTACTTTTCTGACCAGAGCCTGAAGCACATAATTTACTGGATTAAATAGCTCTTGATTTTCTTAGTGGTTCAATCATTTTTTAATCTCTGGGAGATTACAACTGTAGAAAAACACCAACTTCAGCTTCAATTTCCCACTCTGTTTCTCCAAGTGGATGGAATTTTAAAGAACTGAAATGTTTTTGTAATTGTAATTTGTAATTGTTTGAAAGATCCTCCTAATTTCCATTTTAGGTGTACTCCTGGCTAGTATATACATGCTGTTAACGCATTGCTTGATAGGAGTAACTTCTAGCAGTAGCAACAAAACCCCTGAACATCAGAGGTATGTTCAGATTCCAGAAGTTGGGACCTGTGCTCCTTGCAGCGCTGTAGCTCCTTTAAAGCTATCATATGACTTGCACTAAACTCAGTAGTGCTATCCAGCACACACTTCTTCACTACCCAGGAAAACCAAAATGGGCTTATGACCTGACTGTAGTCCAAATTACTTGTTATCAAGCCTCATAAAATGTCATGGCTCACTGAGATCTCAGGAAAACATATCCACATCCCAATTACTATTCCAGTAAAAGTGCCATCCTTCCTAGCAGACAGGCAGAGGATTGGATGGACATTGGTTTGAATTGCTCCTTGTTGATACTGGTTTGCCAGTCAATAAGGCCTTCTTTCAATAGAGTACTAGAAGTCAGGAGAGAATAAAATTGTCAGGGCATCTTTATCCCTTCCTTCGATAAATTACATTTTGGAATAAAATTCTGTGATGAAGAAAAACAGCTACTAATTTAAGATGTCACTGAACCAACATTAAAGAAATGTTCCTTTTGTGCAGAATAGCTTGATCTGATGTCTGACTGAAGGAATCCTCTTCAAAATCCCCTCTGAAGAGAGAGCCCTTACAGCCAGGGTCTCACAGCCTCCTGTGGCACCTTCAGCCTGCAGCCTCATGGTTTGATTCACACAACTCTTCTCCCCAGGGCTTCTTTGGAGGCTTCTTCATCAACTAGAGACCAGAATGACCACAAATGCATCAAAATCAGAACGTAATTTTATCTCTAATTATTTAATCTAGCTTCCCATCCATAATTTGACAAAACAATTTTTTAAAGAACAAGAGCCCAGTAGCACCCAAGCTGTAAGAACAGATATTTGCTTTTTAATTATTTTCTAGACTGCCAATATACTTGTGAAGTGATGGGCATAGTTTCATACTTTAAAAATAGAGAATAAACCATGTAGGCAGTTAAGCAGAACAGGAACATGGTATGAGGGAGAGATGATAGAGAGAAATGTACTGATCATGATGCATCTTTCTTGTTGATAGAAGCTGGCTAGTGATACCAAGTAGGCATATGTCTGGATAAATGGTTAGCATCAACATATTTCACTAGTACTTAATTGACATATCATTATCTCCAGGTTTCTTTTTATATTCCTTTGCTATTAGGGATGGGTCCTCTTGGAAAGTATTTCTATTTTTCTTAGTGCTACTCTTTACAGACTCATTTAGCACCTTAACCTTTTTCCAAATACATGAACAGCTCAGCCTTCCCATTCAAACAAGGAGTGAGAAGGGCTAAGAGAAGGGAAAGTTATGAGACAGAAAGTGGAAAGTTGGTAAGGGGTGGAAAAAATTACTTAGCTTAATGAGTGTGGTAGAAAAGAGAAAGAAAAGGGTTTCTCTAAGAAAAGAGAGAAAACAAAAGGTTTGAAATAATTTAATGTTAGAGTTTTTTATTGTAATTTCAGTAAGGTATTCAAATGCCATGGTGATGAGTACAGCTGAAATATCTAAGCACTCTGGGATAGAATATATTCGAACAAAAAGGATAATTAAAATAGTGCTTATTTAGAAAAGGGATAATGTCTCAGTTCCACTGCAAATGAGCATAGTTAAAGGATCACTTGCCTTTTTATGAAAATGAATATTGAAAGTTTGATGAGAAACTTGGGAGAGAAACATTATGGAAGTCAAAGCAAATGCAATCTCTATATGCAAATGAAATCAATTAATTTTAGCAGCCATGTATGAGTGTAAATGAGAAAATCAATGATTTTCAAAATCTAGTAATTTGATAGCCATTAGTCTCATTAGACTTCCTTTTTAAAGCTTAATTATTCAAAAATACAACCCGATTGAAGTGTGGCTTGAAAAGGACACATTCTTAAATTAATTACAGTAGTGATTTTCCCCGCAGCATGAGAATACAGTGCCAGGACACAGCTTTGCAGATAGAAATATGGTTTCTTTTGCTGAATTTTGATGGATAGTCCACCAAATCTCTGCAGATCACCTAAACACCTCTAAAGAAGTGTATCACCTAAACACCTCTGAGTCAACCTGCTGAAGCCCATAGAAGACATATTATTTGTACCTTATGTGGATCAAGTGCTTGATTTCAGTGTGAGTTTTGATGAAGAGCCCAAGCTGAGCAGAGAGGTGTCCCTGTGCAGGGAGCTGGCCAAGCAGCACAGCACAGCACTCTGAGGGCTGTGAATCCAGGCACTGGCTTGCAGCAGGGTCACCTCTCCTCAGCTGTCTCGGGCAGGAATTTCTGCCCATCATCTTCATAATAATCTCCTGGCAGCAGCACTTACCCAGAAAATGGTGCTGTGACATTTCTATTTCTCAACCTGGAGAAGATTTAAACAGATTATGACTGTAAATTTTGTGATTTTGAGAATTGTCTGTGAACTTGAGGAGCTGTAAAGACATATTTAGTCCTAAATAGCACAGTATACGTTCACATCCCCTTCCCATTCACATCCCCCCCACCTTTTATCCATTCAAGATAGGATTTACTGTTAGCACATTTTCATCTATAAAAAGAATGCCTTTTTTTCTGAGTGTGAGGTGCTGGTCTGGTTTAGCTGAGTTCATCCCATTGAACTCAGACACAGCCTAAAACAGATGGCTGTATCCAGGCTGCCAGTCAGCCATGGGCCTTGGCCTTTGCTAACTCCAGAAATGTGCCAGTGCCCAACTGGGGATTGTTTGGAGGAATTCTGCCCAGCTCAGGATAAAATTATGCCAAGGTATTTTAAAAATTTGTCAGCATTTACAATGAAGTTCATATTCTCAGGACACACCTTGGCACCCTTTCATTTATTAGTGCTGATGAACTTTACTAAATAAATTATTCCCAAACTTTTAAAATCCATTTCTCATAGGAAGAAATGTGATTAGCCAGATTCCTAGCTACATTTCTTCACCCCATGTGAAGATATGCCCTAAGGCATTTCTGAGGACAATGTTATTATGATAACTCACTCCACAGCTGCAACACTTGCCTATTGCCACTCCTCTGCCCTCTTCCACTCCTTGCAGGTCTCCCCTGACTTCCCTCCTCCGCTCTCACCTCCTACTCAAAATAATCATGATACAAGGAAGATGTACTTTTAGAGGCCAATTAAACACAGCAGGGCACCAGCTGAGATGAGGAGCTGCAGTGAGTGAATTTAAATCAAGCTGCAGTTTCTGAGAGATGATCTCTGTACCACCACTGGAGTATTTGTTACAAGTGGCAATGGCTTTAGGCAGATCTGCACATCACCAGGGAGGCTAAGCCTTACTCAGATCGTTGTGTGATCCAGAAGTGTGAGTTTAAAAAAATAAAGGAAAAAATGTTTAAGCTATAGTTTGCGAATCACAGACATGTCTGCAAAATTTTGTACTGAACTCTTCCATGTGACAGGCAAATGAGGAGCAAAAGAGAAAGAGGCACAGTTGGCTAAATCACAATGTTCACATTTATATAACATGTGGTTGTAACAGCTCAGGATTGCAGAGGATTTTAAAAATAATTCTCTTTTATGTAAGGCTTCTTTTCAGTAGTGGCATTACCATCTTGTGTCTGTACTATCTGCTTGGCAGAGACAGTTTTCAAACACCACTCCACTGAAGTAAAGATGCTTTAGAAAGGAAGGAATCAGCAAAACCCAACAAATTTTATTCTGGTCACAATTTTGAAGATAACCCAAAACTTCAGCCCTTGCCATAGAACACCTCCCCCAGCTCCACTTTCCCCTCCTTCCACTGCAAAGCCCTTGATCTCCCGTGGTGTGAGGCAGATCAGGAGAGCTGCGTGCCCGCATGTGCTGCTGCCGCCTGCACTGTCCCTGACCCTGGCTTGAACCGCTGCTGCTGCCTGGCTGCTGGCCAAGGGGCCAGCTCTCATCTGCCCCTGGCCTTTGGGGCCAAAGCTGCATCTGTGCACAGCAGAGATGTGGGGTGGCTTAGAGGAGGAAGTAAATAATTCATCGGCTGTCGCTGCAGCACAGGGCTCGGAAATAAAAGATCTTATTTTCTCAAATATCATCAGGTCAGCTGGCCAGAGGAACACCCTTCAGGGTTGTTGATGATGCCTTATGGCCTTGAATACAGTGGGAATTTTGCTTTTGTCTTCTGTGCCAGCAAGCTGAAAGACTGAACAGACATGGGATTCTCCAAATAGAGTCTCAGTTTGCAGTTTTGTAGATTCTGTGTCATGGTGAAGGATGTTTCATGTATTACATGTCCTGGGCTGCCCATACAGAGACACATTTACTGTGCTCTGCAGATGAGACAATGGCTTTCTCAGACAAACAAGAGAAAATGAAATTGTAGTGGCATCTCTTTTCCTGTCTCCTGTGATGTTTGCAGGGGTCATGGCAAGGCAATATATTTCCAGAGCATGGACTATCCCAGAGCTTTATGTACAGATGACACTAGGAGGCTCTGCCACTGCAGAAGAGTCACCGCAGAGCAACAGAAGACTTTGCAAAATGTCCTTAAGTCTGAGCTCGTGTCCCTGTTAGTGCCCTACCTAGCAGTAATCACAGCAGAAGGATTTCAAGGTTCTGCCTCTTTCCACAACTCTGCCCTTAATAAATGATTAAACTCTGCACTTAATAATAAGTGCTGGTGGAATTTCAATGGGTTGCTGCGCCCAAGCTTGGCTTCTCCTCCCCTTTTTGGAAGCAGGGTTTAAGACAAGCTTATAAAACCTGAAGAAATGCAGCTGTGACTAATTCTTGGCTGCAGCTGGAAGGAAGAGAGAGAGAAGGCATAAAGGGCAGAAAAGGTTTTCTTGAGCACTCATGCTGGCCTGGCTTCTGTCTGCTTATCCTGTTGAAACTAGACAAAGTGACTGCATGGCCCATTCCAACAAGGTCTGCAGAGAACCTCAGGTACATGGCCTAAGAGTTATATAAACTAATAATATAAATCATAAAATACTATGATTTCATTCTGCAAATTATTTGGAGACATAGTTTAAAGGAAAGACAGAACACAAAGAAAAAATGTATTGCATGGAATAATTCTTTATGAGCTTTTTGTACTTTAATATGATATAAAATTCATATTAATAGGTGCCACTTTTATGAAGGAATTTATAGCCAAAATATGGTAACTTCTTTGCTGTAAGAAAGTTAAATTTGATGATTTCATTTTTTATTTGCATGGATATTTTGGTGTGAAGCAGTGAATTATTTAAACTTGAAACTTTTTATAACATATGCTCTTATATTAGCCACTTTGTTCATGATCAGTTTTTCTATGGCATCAGTAAAAAAAAAGTGGTATCTGTCCATGGGCCAAAATGACATCTGTACTTTTTCACTTGCATCAGCTGAAGAATGTGTAGCCTAGAGACACAATTAATGCTAGACTGGCCTCTTCCCCAGATTAGTGGTCTCCTATGCATAGCTTTATGTACCATATGTGAAGGGCCAAATTAGTCCCACTTGGGTCACTCTTTCCTTGATCACTTCAAGAACTAACTCCACAACAGTGGGTGTTTATAGAGATGTAATTTTCCATGACTGAACTGGTATTTACCTACACAGGGATTTTTCCATTAAACATTCTGTATGAGATGTTGGGACATAAAACACATCAAGATATATTTATTAGTAAAAATCTTTCAAGATTTAATATCCTTTCTGAGACAAAAAAATCATCAAGGTATAAAGGCTGCTGCTATTTTTCTTTTTTGTGAAAAAGTACCCTAAACTGTATTTGCATACAGATATGGGAAGTTACCAACTTTCTTCATTGTGGCTTCAGCAGGGTTCCTCAAGGACAAGACCACAGGTCTGCTACCTGGCCTAAAAAGGACACTGCCAGGACACAATAATTTAATGCAGTTGGGTGTACAGAGATTATTGGGGATGTGGCAAATCCTGATGCCTTCCTGGGTAAGGGATTTTTTCCACTCTTATTATTTCTACTCCTGGCAACTCTGCTCTGAGACTGAGAATTAGAAAGTAAGGGAACATACTGGGCTGTTAGCTAAGTCTACAAGTGAATGGGAAAATCACTATATATCAGAAAACTGGGCATAGTATAATCATTTAGGCTGCAAAGAGGTTTCTAAGACCAAGTCCAACACTGCCAAGCCCACCACTAAACCATATCCCCAAGTACCACATCTACATGTCTTCGGGGATGGTGATTTCACTTCTTCCCTGCTCCAGTGCTTGACAGCCCTTTCAGTGAAGAAATTCTTGCCACTATCTAATTTAAACCTTCCCACCCCAGTGCAATTTGAGATGATTTCCTCTTGTCCTGTCTCTCATTACTTGGGAGAAAAACCTGATTCCCACCTGGCTACACCCTCCTTCCAGGCAGTTGTAGAGAGTGATAAAGTCTCCCTGGAACCTTGGTTTCTTCGGGCTAAACACACCCAGCTCTCTCAGCTCCTTCTCATTGGGCTCCAGACCCTTCACCAGCCTTGTTTCCCTTCCCTGGACACTCTCTAGCCCCTCAGTGTCTTGTGTGGGGCCCAGAACTGAACAGGATCTGAGGTGTGTCCTCTCCAGTGCCAAGCACAGAGGCACAAGCACTGCCCTGGTCCTGCTGGCCCCATTATTTTTGATACGAGATACCACAGGCCTTCTTGATCACCTGGGCACACTCTGGCCTAGAGCAAGGATGGTAAGGATGGTGGTAAGGATCCTTACCACCTGGTAAGGATGATAGGACATGAAAGAAGACAGAAGCTGGGCGTTTAGAACTTAGTTTGTGTTTTCCTTCTCATCCACTTTGCCTCTGAACTGGAATTCATGGCCACCTGTGATGTGCTTTGGTTGAAAGTGACTGAAGAGGTTATGCTAGTAAGAACCATTGCATATCTGGGTTATATTATTTTGCTTATGTTCTAAGATGTACAGGCTTTTCTGCTGTTCACATAAAAATCTCAGTATAATATTTTGATGAAACCTTAGGTACATTATTTACATCACATATTTTGGAAGATAACTTAGAAAAAATATAGGGAAAAGTCCACAAATGAATCAAAATATGTTTCCTTTTTTGTTCAGCCTTTAAAATTTGAAGGCAGAAAATATGTACTCTACATAGTATTAAAATATTAATATTGTACTGAAGAATGAAAATATATTAAAAAAGAATGAATCTTTGAAATGGTTTGAAGAAGCATCATAAATATTAAAAATCCTGTACAATAGTGATAATTAGTTATTACTTACTATTATTATTGGGTGTGGGTAGTGGGGGTATTGTTTTGTGTCTTTACAATACAATTTAATGTCTTAAAGTCTGGATTATTCTCCAGGAGAATTTCTGACTTCTTTATTTTTTGATGACTCAGCAATGGAATAATTGCAACGTATGAGGAACACTTTTCAATCTTAAGTGATTTTATGTAGTTCTAAGGTAGATTTTTGGCTTGATAATATGTGTATGTTATTATATATGATTTTGTAACTCTTCTGGTTATTATTAAAAATTATGATAAAGGAACAATTAATTGGAGACCACTGTCCTGTGTCAAAACACCATCATTTTCTCAAGCACTAAAAAGCAGTGCACACTGGTAGAGCATGGTATTAAGTCTTGGACATATAGTGGCCTCCTCAACAGAGGCAACTAGTAATTTGTTTTGAGGTAGAATCATGAGGATGTTAGAAAATGAGAAAGAATAATAAGAAAAACAAAGTTATTTCTTTAAGGTCCATCATTTAGAACAGGTCCTGTAATGTAAGAGAGTAAACAACAGAAACCTTTCCTCCAAAATTCAAAGGAAGACATGAGCTTCTTTGTTATTTTTCACCATCTATGTCCTTAATGATTAACATAGCTTTGTCTCTAGAGGGGGAAAGATAGCTACATGACCGAATCACTGCCTTATGCTCTTGTTTTTTTCTATGATCGGTTCAATCATGTATTTATTCATCAAAGTCATTAGAACTGCAATGGTAATCAGAAAGAGAAAATGGTCTCCATCTATCATCCAGTTTCTAACAAGAAGAGGTAACAGACCATTTTAGTTACAGTGCATTAATGCTTATTACTGCCCTAATGAAGATTTGTGTTGCTTTCCCACGAACCTTGAAGCTAATCTTCAATTTCCTCCCAGCTTTCAAAGAAACACCAGTTTTCACATGACTTCAGCCTGTTGGAGCAAACAAAGAAGTATTACTCTGACCATTATAAACCATAGGTTTCATCAGGGATATTAATATGAAAAACACAAGGTAAAATCTAGTTATTACTGTGGCTAAATCCTCTGAGTTTGGCAAACATTGACTGACTCAATCCCTTTGATTGTGCCCAGACTTTTCTCTTAGCAGCTGTATCTATACAGCTAACACATGGCTAGTATTAAACCATTGCCTATGAAACTATTATCACATATTCAAGTCTGTGTTACTGTGATATATTATAGTAACCATATGGCCATTGCACATCTTGCCTAAGCTAGATTTCTACATAACCAGGCGAAGTATTATTTCAAGTACGTTCATCCTTCTCAGGCTGCAATTGGAAATCCTAAATGATCTTGGCTGATGACTTTTTGTGATGTGTCACGTGCCATTACAACTCACACATCTCATGGTGAGTACTGTTTGGGAATTGGCTCTCCTTTGGACAGTGTTTCCTGTGTTTGTCCTGTCCTGGTGAGATTAAGCCCCAAAGCAGCTGCATGCAGGGCTGATTTCATGTCCCAGAAAGAAAGGTATGCCACAAAACCTGCTTTTCTGGTGTTCCATGTGACTGCTGTCTTGGGGCTGAACACAGTTAACATGCAGACAAGGGACTGAACTTTTGCTTCCTAAAGTGGGTGTTGGCTCAAATATTCTCTCTAAATTGTGGGTTCAGGTTTTCTCTTTGGTTTTGCCTCCAATAGAACCAGTATTTGTTCAAACTGAACACCTGTTCAAATACCTTGCTTTATCAGACAGCCTCAAACGTATGAGGCTCCCAACACAGGAGGAGTTACTTCCCTGAGTTTTGTTTAAGCATCTGTTGGAACACATTTGTCCTTGGTAATTACTTGACATTTGGACAAAGAATTCTAAAGAAAGGAAGTACCTTAGTAGACTTAGGAACATTTAAATGCATCCGAAAGAAAGACCAACTTGAGTGTTATTTGAAGAGCTTTAATTTTGTTGGCAAGGCTACTGGGAACTAAGAAAGCCCTTTACACTTGGAAACAAACTTGCCAGACCATTTCCTTTGCATATCTTGTTCTGCAGAAGTAACAGAATATTCCATTCCTGCATATTTTAATAATGCCAAGGGAAAAGGTGTATGTAGAGTTAAGAAAAGCAGCTTTCTGACCAGCCTGTTTCTTCCTGTTCCCATGGTTTATGCGTAACAGTGGTGACACACAATTCCTTCTTCCTGGGGGAAGGATATCTGTCACAAATAGGAGTTCTGCCAGTCTCTGAAAAATTGACCTCTTTTACGTGTAGCAGCTTAGCAGGTGTTTGTTTTAATTTTTAGATATGTGACTTGCAAAAATTAAAATGGGTTGTAGGGATTTAACCATCATTCTATTTTACATCTGCTTTCATCGGCATAGCTCCATGACCTTGATTCATGTTGGTATGAATGAGAAGAGAATTAGGCTCTGAGTTTCCATTTTACTATGCAGGAAAACTAACATTATTGTAAAGAAAAGCAGTTTAAGAATACTGTGGAGTATGTCTATATGGAGATATAGATCGGTGACTTGGATTAACATATGGCAGTCAATTCAGTGCCCAGTAGTAGGTATTTGAAGAATAAAGAACTTAATTGTGAACAGCTGTTTCCACACACTTAATAAAGTGTGCAGGCCAGTTCAAGCTCTATAAAGTGTAAAACATAGTTTTATAAAACACATACTGGGACCATGCACATTTTTCAGAGACTGCATCAGCCATTCTGACTGTTAAGTCCTGTCTATCTTTTGATTTAAGAGGCAGATATCTGTAAATATTTTACTTGGTTTTTTTTTCATAGTGTAAAAGGCTTGGATGATCCCCTAATATTTGTAAAAAACATAGCTATTCTTATGCAAAAGGAGTTATAATAAGTTATTATAGGTGTTACAATAAGTTATTATAGGTTTCTTTCCATGTCAACTAATATGTTTTGTGATGTTTAAAGGAGGAAAGCATAGTGGCTTTAGGAATTGTTTTATTTCAGCCTGGATTATGGCTTCAGATCTACAAAAATGCCAGTATCTCAGGGGAGCTGGGAGGGAGCAGAAATTATTAGTATGTAGTGAATCTGCAATTTCTTAGCAGGAACTAAGAGTCCTGGGCACTAGAAACGATCCACAGAAGTCCTGCATTCAGCTGTCAATCCCACACTTAGCTTTGCACTAATGATGATTAACAAACAATGAAGTGTGGCCAGCCAGAGAGGTTTGGAGGGTCTTTGGGGTGTGAGCAAATAATGTCTTTTCTTGTTTTGAGTGCAGGAGTCCAGGGATTGAACTGAGGCCCATTCCTACCTGTCTGTGCTCCAGAATTGTATCTCTGCCTCCAGCAGGTCTCAGCTCTGGTCCTGCAGAGTGGTCATATGCACTTCTTGTTTTCAGAGGAGTCCCTCCAATGTAGTAGGTCAAAACTGCAAGCTTATTCACATTTTTGAATCACTTTTTGATTGCAAAGAGCAGAAATTATTCTACCACTTCCTTCAAAGGCCAAGGAATTTCAGGTCTGCCTTTAAGCTTGTTCAGAGTAAAAGTGGAGAAACTCAGCAATGGATTAAGCAATCAGAGTAAGACAGCTGGGTGAGAGGAGGCAGCTTTATGCAATAGGTTGTGATACAAGTTTTAAAGGCATTTTGAGAATTAATGTGATTTAGCAGAGGTTTGATAGAATTAGACTGAACCCAAACCTCAGCAATAGGTTTCATAGCAGGAATTTCCACCCATTGAAATAAATCCCATACAGAGAGGACTTTCCTTAAAGTTTCCATATCACTACATGAAATGCATAAACATTACTTTATATGAATGCACGGTGTTCTGCCAGTCAGCACCAAGTTCATACAAGAAAAATTAAATAATAAAACTATAAGTCAATAAAGCATGGACAAATGAAGATCAAAAGGATTTTAAACAGTCTATAAATCTGTTCTGTTCACTGACCAGTATCCATGTTCCTATTTCTTCATTTGGCCTTTAAGCCCAGAAAAATAAACTTGCACATCCAATATAAATAAATGAATAAACAAAATGGGAAAGGGTTTATGTTTTTTTTTTTGTTTTCATTTGAGTTCAGCTCTCATATACATTTTGTCTAAGCAACTAACGTTAAATGAATATGAATATTAGCAAGTACAAAGCCAAGCAAGGTCAGCAACACTGAAGGACAATTACCTGTTGACATTTCTTAGTTAAGTGGTCACGTGCCTGGCCCTCTGAGCTCAATTATCTTTTACTTTAGACTTTTGGATGCAATTTACTGTGTTTATTTTAATAAAGGATGAGAAAAACTCTCCCAGTTTCCTGCTCTTGATCTGTTGATGCAGGTTTAGAAGGAGCCTGAGCTCTCCAGACCTGCTGTCCAGGGCGCAGGGGCTCCCAGCTGCCGCCCGTCTCCGGAGGGTCTGGCACTAGAGGGCGATGCAAACACACACTTTTGTCAGCCGCTCTCCATTTGTTAGAAAGCAGAACTAGAGGAACAACAGAGTAGTTAGAAAGTTCTTGAAAGAAGGGTGTGCCACTGCTCTGTCACCCCTTGCCTTCTGTTCTTATAGCTTCTCTCTACAATCTGCTTTTTAAATTTTTGTACCCTAGGCCCTGTGGTAGTTCTCCACATTCCTCCCTTCCTGTGATTATCCCTTCTTGCCCTTCAGCCTTCAGGTGATCTGAAACCTGTTTCCACCTTCTGATGAACAGTATTCTTCTCAGGCATCTTCCTTCTCTTTTCCAGTCATTGCTTTTTGCTTTGGCCTTTCCCTGATCTTTTTCATTCTTCATCTATCTTTCTCTCTTATCCCTCCTGCTCCTTCCTCAAGGAATTACTCCTATTTTACATCCTGCCCCAGCCTGCACTGAAAAAATGCAAAAGCCATAAGGATGAGCAAATAAGAGTAGGAGGTACATCATCATATGTGCTAGTGATTAAGATAAAGGAAAGAAGAGGCTGGATCCTGGTCTTTGTGCTTAAGGTATCCATCCATGATGCAGTATGCAAATAACTCATGAGTAGGAAACATAGTTAGGCTTTCCTCTAACCTGGGTAAGAGTTGCAATTACTAAACTCCAGTGTCATGTAGCAAAGTTTCTTCAGGATGAGTGGAGGATCCTTAACTGATTCAGTGATGATCTGAGGAGCAGGTAAAAAGAGCTTGACCTCTGTCTGAGGGAGGATGAAGCCTGGACTGTTCACTGCCTAGCTGCTGAGGTTACTGGGTGAAATTGGATGGGGTCATAAGAGACCATGGATAAGCTTGTCAGCTCCGGAACCGGCAGTGAACTGAGGTTCCTGAACTCCAGAGAAGGTATCAGAATGCCCTGATGGACTTTCCCCATCTGTCAGCTCAGGGCTGCTCTGTGTTCACTGTTGTGTGTCAAGGGCAGATGGGATGGAGGAAATTGTTTTCTCTGCTGTGTGCAGGCAGCTGCTAGAGGTGCACTGGTGGTTGGGAGGAAGGAGTGGTTTGTGCCTGTGACTGGCAATGGGAAGCTGTGCCCCTGGCTCTGCACGGCATGTTCTGGTGCTAGCAGCTTTCTCTTTTTGAGGTTGCCAGCTTTCCTTGTTTTGCAAGCTCCATATCCCATGAGAAATGTTGTAAACTGTGCTGATTAGGGCATGTGGGATTAGTTGTGGGTTAGGCTGCTCTCAAGGAAAATTTCTTGTGATGCATATAGGCAGAAAGAGAGCTGTCACTCAGTCATCTGCTTCAGTCCATACAGTTTTTATTATCCTCCCATGGCTTCTCAAACTCAGAAATCTAACAACTTGGAAAAAACATCCTGGATTTGTTACTTGAGGACTCTTTCCTCTTTACAGAAGATTCAGGACTATTCCAGGGAAAAGGCAGTCTGTCTGTAGATCTCTCATCCAACCTGCAATATACTTTCTCTAGAAACAAACATGCCACACATCCTCCACAGGTGACTCCAGGCTAAACCTTGTCTCTACACTCATAACTTCATAAAGCCACTTGAAAGAATGTGTGAGGGAAAAAATAGAGTAAGGAGGGGGGTGAGGAAAGACACCCCTCTAAGCCACCATAATTTTTTAACATCATGCTGAAAATTGCATCAATGAACACCATTGTCCTGCAAATGGATGATTCATCTTGCATTTGCTTTTTATGGCCTCATAACACTAAATGTCCCCACTTGCTCATGTTGTGCTGGTCTCTCAGAGCCTTATGGACATGTTCTCTGTTGTCATGAGGACAAAAACTAGGCAAATGATACAATACTCCCAAACTCAACAACACTGTAATGTGGACAGTTCTCAAAAGCATCAAATTTTAAGTTATTAAGGTGACAAATATTTCCTACTCCTGCAGAAAAAGCAATCTCTCACCTCATCACTGCGGAGTGTGATTCCAACTGTTTTTCCCTGGAAATGACATGATGACAGGAGGGTATGTGATGGAGAATGAGATGGTATTATACAGACTCACATTCAAATTCATTATCAGACAGTGAGACTGATGACTCAGAGTTAGAGAAAATGAAACAACCAAAGATCATGCCTCAGTCAGTGCTCATAACAAGCTTGAATTCCCATTTGCACAGCTCATATACATGGGAATTACATTGCATGCTTGGAATCAATTTGCATATGCTGTTTCTACTCAGTCACACAACAAATAATGTATTAGGAGCGCATTTTAATGCACTGTATTATCATACAGCTTAAAATGCTGTCTTCTGCTAATGTGCCTTTTGAAGGCTGTGTGCATGCATGTGTGTATGTTCTCACTTGCTCCCCACCTCACTGTTTCTGTTAGCATAAGGAGGTCTTCTACCTGAGGGACCAGATTGAAAAGAATTTGGGAATCAAGAAGTTTGGTAGAAGCAACAGATAAATATGCATATTTAAAGCTGAAGGTTTAAATCCCTTCTTTGGCATCAGAGAATTATCTAATATACAAGCAGATTTCAGAATCTGGGCCAAAGGCCCTACCAATACAGGTCTCTGTTTGGCCTTATCCTCCAAAGAGATCCAGGCCCTTCATTAACAGTGGTCTCAGAACTGACCAGCCCAACCAGACCTGCTGTGACAGTGTAGTGCTTTTGCTGTGACAATTCACTAGTTCTGCACTTGCTAAGTGACAAAGAACTCCAGAATATGCTGCATCATTAGCTGATTTTCTTGATCACCAATAGTAAAAGCAAAACATGGCAAATATGTCTGCACTGTGTTTTCAGTGATTGGAAAAGTAAGAACCAACCATGTCCCCAACTATGCATCAATTCATCAGATTGTGCCAAACAAAACTACATCTTGTAGTTCGGCCTTTTTCTTGCCATAATTTCTGGTGAAAAACCTAGGATTCATGGAGGGGTTTACCTTACTTTCTATTCAGCTGTGTTCAACAGCCATTCTTCCACTCCTCACAAAATGCTTGGAACAAATATTGCCTCATGTGCCTAAAGAGATGTTGAGAGCCACACAGGCCTTTGGAGCTGTAAGAAGTGATGTAGGTCGCTCTCATGTCATTCTGTGCAAGTGCCCTTACAGAGTGCTGTTCCTTCAGTGGTGCTCTCCCCAGGACCGTGCTGTTATTTGTTTCTTTCCCTGTTCTCCTCTTCCTGGGAATGGTGGATAAATTCACTCAGACACTTGCATAGCGTCTCTTCTTACCACTGTGTATCAGAATTTCCAAGTGGTTCAGAGGTAAATTAAAGAGCATTTCAGAGATGCAAACTAAACCATGCCAGGACCTGTTTTCTACCTGAAAAGCCAATAGGCTTTTGTTGTGAATTTGACCAGTTTGGAGTCTAGATATATGTTCAGAATATACACATATATGGCTGTTAAATAGTTTGGCTGTTAAATTGGTCTTAGTATGGATTTTATTATTCCATCTTCCATAAGTTATTAATGATCAAAAGTGATGTGCTAAAAAGAAGTGGTGGTTTCCATTAAGAATGGAAACATACTAATGTTTACAAGACACAAGCTTGAGATAATTGTTTTTCTTTTTGGCATTGTTCAAAAGTTTTTGGTGACTTGGACTGAGTTTAGATATTTGATGTATGCTAGAAAAATAGCAAAGAGGACTACATCAAAAAAGAATATAGAAACATGGTTTTTCCAAAGATTACAATAAACATTGGTATCTTTGAGCAGCTAGCAGACACCCTAAAAAAGCACCTGACTGTAGAAATTTTAATAATAATGTTCTATTGTACCCTCTAAAATCTGTAAATCAGGAACACTTTTGTAAACAAAACATGACATGGTTCTACTGTGAACACTGATGTCACAGTTTAAATTCTCAAATATTCTTTTCCATATTATTTAAATAATTTTTATTAGCCTGGGTCCTCCCAGGGCATACAGGAAATACTAGTTATTTTTGACACAGTGGAATGGAAATTTTATTGCAAAAATCTCTCTGCAGTCAAGGCCCTAGAATGAAACTAGATTTCTGAAATTCCAAAATTGCTATTTAGGCAGATCACCTCTCAAAAAGGTAATTCATTATGAAGTGACCTAAGCAGAGGACAGTCAACTTATTGTTCATATCAACCAGTTTCCTAATGTAATGTTCTTTCATTATTTATGTTTTTTTCATGAGGAGAGTGCTAGTCTATGTCTGCATAACTAGTGCTTGATTCTGGAATAATAAAGAATTCACCTTAAACTTTATTCCAGGGGTACAGAACTGCAGAATTAATTTATATAACCTACTACCTGAGTGCACTAAATGCCACAATATAGAATATCAGAGTATCCTTTAGAAGGACAGCATGCACAGGTAACACTAAAAAAAAAGATGACATATGCTGACTGTAGACATTATATTCTCCTCATTTTCTCTTGTGTACTGGTTGCTATTCATGTGGATATCATATGAGGGTGCCACATACTTCCCCTGACCTTTAGGGAATAACTAACTAACTAACTAACTAACTAACTCACTAAATTTCAACATGGTTGCAGAATTAACTTGAATAAGTCACGAGTGGTGAATATTTAATATTACTGGGAAATCCATTTTAATGCATTGGAGAAAAACTTCTACAAATGATAGCCTATTGACTGTATATAATATTTTCTTTCCCACAGGCTGAAACATATGGGGTTTAACTGCTGCACTAGGAACAACACATCCATACTGCACATATGGCACAATGATGTGAGCAACACAGACTTAGGACACCATCAAGGAAGATGTAGAGTGGTTTCATTTAAACATGAACACACAGAGATGTGAACAGCAGGGCTAAAATATCAGATGTTTAGATAGAAATTGCTGTGGGAAGGCAGTGTCTTTGCTGGTCCTCATTGTATTAAACACAAGATGAAGGGCTAGAGCTCTGATGTGCCTTGTGTTGGTGCTGACCAGGGCAGATCCTATTCCTGAGTGACTGGAGAAAAAACATAAAGGAGGATGCAAAAGCAAGACCCACTCTGGGAACTGCTGTAATTACTGCTTTAACGAGTTGCCAAATTCAGGCCTGTGTTTCTGGCAAAGATGATGGGGCAATTTGTTCTCCTGCAGTAACATGTTCAAGCAAGAGAGCTTGATGGACATTAACTGATGGGAGACCATCTTTGGGTGAATGAATGTTTCTGAATGGGAAACAGGAAGGAAATTCCTCTAACTTTGAAAAAAATTAGTCAGGAAAAGGTAAGATAGACTTTTCTGCAGAAACTGAAAAGTGTTTTGCAGGAGAGCACCTGTTCTCCTGAACTGATGCTGATCTGTTGAACAAACTTATGGAAGTTGGGTGTAGGGTGGCATTTCAC
>WEIU01007376.1:332143-363741 GCA_013389925.1 Aegithalos caudatus | reverse complement strand
TTTTTTTTTTTTTTAAATCCCAGGCCATCTTAAGGCATATTTTTAAACTAATCACCAAGAGCCTTTACCTACAACTACAGCTGGAGTGACAGAAGCAGCCAAATAACCACAAGGACATATTTTGTACCACTGACTACAAGTACTACTTTGGCCATAGGTCATGACTCATTGGAGTCATGTGAAACCTGCCACAGTGTGTAAAGTTTACCACAAGTAAGAGGACTTCAGGTTTTAATTTCTTTGGCTAGCAGGCTGCAGCCACTCCCACAGTGAATTCCATGGCATCCAGTGGAACCTTGGAAATCTCAGCATCCAAGTCAGCTCTTCCAGGAATCAAACAAATTGTTCCAGGGAGTCTAAGTATTTGACCACGAAACAAGTCCCACTCTCCACTTAACTGAGGCTAGACACTCAGAATGTTTGTACCTTTTGACTACGTTCCACATAATAGGCCATATTAAGCAGCCAGCTTACTGCTTTGAAAAAATTTCCTTCTGAAGTCTGCCTGTGTTCTGGGATGCTCTTTATGCAGTCCCTTTATGGCAAAGCAGTAACAGGGGGGAATACGACCCTGAAAAATACAAGTCAGATGAATTACATCCAGATTGCCTAATGCCTTTGAGAACTCACCATGGAGAAAATCATATATTTTAGGCTAGTGTGAGAGACTGTAAAGGAAAACACAATGCTTACTTTGCTTTTATATGTTTCTGTCATACTGCATAACAATCTTTAATGTAAGAATGAATATGAAAGTTTTCCTTTAGACACAGCAGCCTTCATTCTTCCTACCTAAGTTCCAGTGACTGTCTGAAGTCCTCAAGAAAATGTCTTAATCACAGCATGCCTGTTTATGCATCATGTTATTATGTCTGGTATGTATCATGGCACATCTGTTTTAGGGTAAAATTGCATATCAGTACTGGACATCATTAAAGAATGAATAGACAAAGATTTCAAAATGTGATCCCCAGTACAAGACATGAACCTCTTAGAGTGGGTAGAGAAGAAGGCAAAAAAATGGTCAGAGGGCTGGAGTATCTCTCCTATGAGGAAAGGCTGAGTGAGCAGGGATTGTTCAGTCTGGAGAGGAGAGGATTCTGTGGAGACATTATCGTGACCTTTTAATATTAGAGAGAGCTTAAAAGAAAGATGGAGAGAGAATTTATATTGAGACCAGGACAAAAGGGAATGGTTTTAAATTGAGAGAGAGAGAAAAAATAGATTGGAGATAAGGAAGAAATTTTTTACTGTGAAGGTGGTGACACACTGGAACAGGTTGCTGAGAGAAACTGCAGATGCCTCATTCCTGGAAGTGTTTGAGGTCAATTTGGATGGGGGTTTGAGTGACTTGATGTAGTGGAAAGTGTCCCTACCCACCACTAGACCATGAGATTGAGTAGATAATCTTAAAAGTCCCTTCAAACCCACACCATTCTATAAAAATACTTAACTATTGCTTAACTGAAATGACCATACTGCTGCTGATCAAACCATATCAGTTAACATTCCATTATTCCTCTTACATTTTCACATTCTTTATTTCATTCAGAGTATTTGAGATGTTTTCTATTAGGTCTTGTTTGTATAGCAGTTGGTGCAATGGGGCCAATTCTAACTGAAAAACTGAAAAACATTATTAATAGTCATTTCAGTGTCAGACAAGATTTTGGAGTAGTTACCCTTGAGACTATCTGGAAATGCAGGAGCAAAGTTCTTGTCCTTAATAGAATCTCTGCAGTCACTGGCCAGCTATGAACATTTCAGTCACACTGGATGGGATTCATCTCACCTAGTCTAGAGCCATGCTGCAATTATAAGTACATCATGCAAGCTGGTTATGTAAGCAACATCTATTCCAGTACATAAATTGAGACAGGCACATTTTATTTGTCAGTATTGGGAAGCGTCCCTGAGTAGCTCCTGAAATAGACTCAGACTTTGTTTTGGAGAGTGCTGGCTGACCCAGGTCAAAACTATACCAGGATCATGCTTAAAGTTAGACAGTATGGAAAATTGTATGGCAGAGGATGAACACATACACTGGCTTTAATGACCTTATTAATTTAAAAGTAACTGGAGGTACTGGAGTGAGATGGGCACTTCCAGGGGTTAATTCATATTGTCTATTGATAACTGTTTACAGCAGAAGGAATTAAGCTGTCATTGGAGGTATCTGTGCTGACTGGAGTGAGGCCCTATGGAGGAGCTTAAACATCCAGTTTAGCATAGAAACATAAATTTCTGTCCATTGTTTCCCATACATAGATGGAGTATCTAGTGCTGTCTGCTGAAGTCCGATAAATATAGCACATAGCAGCTCCACACCCTTCTGCAGCAGCAACTGCCAGACAAGCAACTAATGTCCAATGGTTCTAGAACTGTATTTTGGGAAAGGAACTAGTGCTCCCCAGGAAAACAGCAGTTCTGGCCTGAGATGAGGTCTGTGTCAACAGCAGTTGTAAGGTAAAGATAGGCACAACACACAAACAGACAGAGAGTAGTGCAAAAGCAGTAATATTGACAGGAGACATAGGTTAGATTCAGACTTCAAATGTGATATTATATGTATGTAATATGCTAACTGAAAACTGCAGAATTGGTGTGAAGTGATAGACTGTACGACTGCAGAGAAGTGGGTGTGCATGTAAAGGTTAACTTTTTAGTGTAAATGTGCTTTATTTCATTCTTGGTGAGTTGCATGTGGATATCTGTACTGTATAATTTACTCATGTGTTTTGCATTCCTCAGTGATATCAAGTAAATTCTTTGGTCAACTCCTATAAACAGTGCTTGAATCATAAATGAATCAGACATCTCAGATGGCCATTAAGCTTATGCCTGTGGAAATATGAATGTTTTATATTTGCTGGCATGTGGAAAAGGTCATTATTTATTCTTCCTAGCCAGATAGATGTATGAAATTTTACTTTCTGGAATGATTCCTTGGCATTTCCTAATATCATGGAACATGCTAAGTATTTCTTTTTTTAACAGAAGACAAAAAGGGAATATGACTATGTTGCAAATGTTAGTTGGAAACAATTTGAAAGAGAGAACTAAATGCCCATATTTATCCAGGAAAGGTAGATGGAAACTTGGAACCGCAAAGGTGTTTTCAACTGAGGAGGTCTGCATGATCCATTAAGCACTACTGCATCATTTTCTCAAAAGATTGGGGCCTCATCCTCTTCCCCTGGAAATTCATGGCAAATCTCCCAATAGCTTCAGTGGAATACAGTCAGGTCATAAGTTCAAAACTCTTCTCCCCCTCAGGTATCTAAAAAGAGCTAAATGATTAAAGAACTGCTTCTAATCCCTCTGAAACTGATTCTAATGTAAGAAAGAGGTGGAGATCTGTTTTCCATGAGAATGACCTCAGTGGACAGATCTGTTGATAAACTTATAAAAACTAAGACCCATTTTGTCTGTGGCTATCCAGGGAATAAAGTATTCCATGAGAGCCATATATTAAATGAAACCATTTCAAATTCTGTGCTTTCTGCTTGTGAATAGGTGAACATAATGACAAACAGCCATAAAAAGTCTGGAAGTCTTGATAGCCATAACATCCGCTACTAAATCCTTCACTGATTATTATTGGGAGTGGTCTCACTGAAGCAGAAAACTTCCTATTCCAGAAGAAGGGGGCTCTGTGGTAATAGATCTTAATATAGTGGCAGAACCTTGGGAACAGATTCAAATTTGAGCTTCATTGAATTGCTCTCTGTAGAAGCCTTTTATTTTCCATTAAGGAAGTAGGGTCCTGGAGGGTTGATATTCTTAATTTAGCTCTTGTTAAGAACTCAGAGTTCAGTCAAATGAATGTATTAATGTCATCGGAAAAATGAAAAACAAAAAAGTGAGGAACTATATTTACTTGAGTAAATATGATTCCTTTGTTCACATCGTGCACCTCACTCTGTTTCCCAGTCTCCCGCTGATTTTCCCTCTGTGCTGGAGACTCAGGTGGCATGAAGAAATCCAGGTCTGAGTGTGACAGCTTGTTTGATGGGATGTGAGCTATCCCATGCCAAGTGCATGCCCAGCACAGGAGAGACAACAATGCTGTGCTGCCAGGTGTGTACCAGCTCTTGTGGCTCTTGGAATTAGTGCCTTGTGTAGTCCCCTGACTGGCAGCATCTGGTGCATCAGGTAGTGTTTGGTGGAAAAAGGCCACTGTGTCACACCACAGCCTGACAGGAGATTTATAAAATGACAGCTGAAGAGGAAGACGAATTTAAAAAAAAAGTTGCTTTTAAAAATTCAATAATTTTTAAAGCATTGAGGTTATCAGGCTGGAATTTACAGATTTTAAGGTCAGAAAGAATGCTTAGGAACTTCTCACTTGGCCTCCACAATAATAGCCTTGAGGACTACACAGGTATTGTTTAATCCATCTTGTATCCTAAGAAGAGATATCTATTCTTAATAAAATACATAAAGAGTGGATTATTTTGATAGGGCAATTCTATTCACTGAGTGCATACCTTACAACGTATCCTAAGAGGTAAAAAAAAAGATATAGGAATGCGATTCTTGATCTGGTTTTTGACTTGGCATAATTTTTCCCTTTCTACTTTCAAATCTGACTGTGTACTTCCTTAGATATTTCTGTGATAAAATCTTGGTAGGAATTGTAATACTCTTCTACAGACAAGCTATTAACAGTGCAGGTAAATAGGAACTTTGATGTTCCCATAATGAGGACAGTAAAATTAATTAGCCTGTTCATAAACTCAATTTAAACTTGCAAAGATTTAAGAGTATTATTAAAGTACTCATGAGAATGCTATTATAGAAGTTAAATAGTGGAAAAATATGCATTTCATTTTGAAATGGTGAGAGAATTAATTATATGTGAAAATACATTGTCCTTTGTATGTGTTTAGTCAAAGGATAACCTTAAGTACTCCTCTGAGATATTTTTGCTGTGTTCTTGTGTCTGATATACCTATTATTTTTCAACATATGATATGAACATTAAGTTATATAACTTTTACATGCTTTTACAGTATATAACCCAAGTTACATAAATTCCAGGCCTTCTGACTGTTTGCAATCTTTAAAATGTAATGAGCTGAAAGATTAGCTTTGAGCCCTGGGGCCGGATTGATGTTTTGCTTAACCATTCAGCTGAGAACAGCTTTTAGAGGGATAACTCATGCTGCATCACATCAATAATAAAACTAAAGACCTAGATCCAAGCAGCTATGAATGGGAATTAAGTCTCTCAGAATGTTATAAACTTAAATGAAACAAGTCTTAAACAGAAGGCAGCTGCAGGCACTGGATCTAAACTGCATTAAGATGACATAATATTCTTTTGGAAACAATAAGGCTTCCATTGACATGTTCTATAAGACAATCCCTCAATGGAAACGAGTTACTAAATTAACATACTGTGATGAAATATGACTCATACTGAAATACAAGTCTCTGCGGGGTTTCTGCATCTGAGAAACATATTCATAAGTAAGACTGTCAAACTGAATGCTCAGTTTCAGGGATATTCTCTGATTAGCTACCATTCAGAGAAATACAGAGGAAAGACTAAGATTTTCCACTGATGGCAGGGGAAGTACGACAGGGAGAACAAGGAGAAGGCTTTTATTAAACACATGTGTTTTTGTTGAAGATACTGATTTTATTGATAATGTTTATGCAATATCTGTCCAAAACTAATGGTATTGGTTCTCTGTTCTTACCAATCCAGACCATTAAGTCTCTTTTAAACCTTTTGGTGTGATAATATGGCTGCATGAGGTGTCACTAGCATGTGTAACTGTCATTGCTTATACTTCTCAGTTTTGCCTTTATCAAGTGCTACATTGTACCAGTGTAGTGATATTTCTGCATGGGAAGGAGGATCTGTCTTGAAAAAAGCAGAACTTTGAAGACAGAAATCTGTTTTGTGTGTTATCAACTCTGACTGGTTGCATTCAACCAATCAAGGTCAGTTTGGGTGTGGTCTTAGGCACTTATAGTGGGTGGCACCCCATCCCTACCCATGGCAGGGGGTCTGGAACCAGACAAAATTGAAGGTCCCTTTTAACCCAAACCATTCTTTGATTCAGAGCATGCATGTGAAACACAAAAATTAGAGAGAAGATATCTCATTTCTAGAATTCATTTGTATGTGAGAGCACATGACAATAGAGATCAGCCAAGACAAAGACACTTCCAGGCCTGTGCTGAAGAGGAGTCTTAGGTGCCTGGGAAACTTCAGTGTTAAACCTAGGGTGGCAGGATTCACACCCTCATAGTTAGGCAGCAGAAGAGAAAGTGAAGAGTTTTTTGCATTTTACTTTTTTTTAAGGAAATCTGAAGGAAGAGAGCTCATGCTGTATTGTGCCCAACATCAGTGTTTACAACTATTGCATTTAGACAGGATATAAATTCCTGACCTTTCAGGCATTTGGGGATTACAGGGAACATTTTATGGACAAAATTATAGCATTCACAAGTTAAGTATGTGAAACTCTTGACTCCAAGTGCACCATCGTCTGTTATAGTCAGGTTGACACTCCTGTTCCTCAGAGAGTAAGATCGTGTTCTTAGGGTGCATCTCTGCACTCTCTGCTTGTCTTCTGCCCTTTTTTCCTGGATTTACCCAGTTTATCTGGTCAGTGAGCTGCCTATGACAACTTCATTTAGGTTGACCCAGTGTGGTTACTGGGCACCCATAAAAGTTATTCTATCACTGCTCTCCACAAGTGGACAGGGGAGAGAAAATATAACAAAAATTCATGACCTGAGCTAAGAACCAGGAGAGATAACCCATCAAATACCATCATGGGCAAAACAGACTCAGCTTGGGGATATTAGTTGACTTTATTACCGATAAAATCAGAGCAAGATAATGAGAAGTAAAATAAATCTTAAAACCACCTTCCTCCTACCCCTCCCTGGTTCCCACTTCTACTTCCTTCCTGACAACAACACAGGGAGATGGGAATTGTGGCTATGGTCAGTTCATCAATGTTACTGCTGCAGCTTGGGCCACTCTTTCATGGGGTGCAGTACTTCAGGCACAGCCTTTCTCAGTGTGGGTCCCCCACAGGGTCACAAGTCCTACTAGGAAACCTGCTCCAGCATGGGCTCACCTGTCCATGAATCTACAGGTCCCTGCCAGGATCTTGCTGTGGTGTGGGTTTGCCATGGGTTCATAGCACCCACCTGCTCCAGCCTGGGTCTCCTCCATGGGCTGCAGGTGGATCTCTGCATCCCTAAGGTCCTCCATGAGCTGCAGGGGTGCAGCTACCTCACCATGGTCTGCACCACAGGCTGCATGGGAATCTCAGCTCCAGTGCCTGGATCATCTCCTGCCCCTTCTCCTCCACTTACCTTGGTGTCTGCAGAGTTGTTCCTTTCACAAATTCTCACTCCACTCTTCTCTGGCTGCAATTAAAATTGTGCAATAACTTTTTTTCCTTCTTAATTATGTTATCACAGAGGTATTGCTGGCATTCCTCAGCAATTTGGCCCTGGCCAGCAGCAGATCCATCCTGCAGCTGCCTGGAATTGGCTGTGCTGGACATGAGGGAAGCTTCTGGAATCTTTTCACAGAAGCCAACCCTGTAGCCACCCCACTACCAAAACCTGGCTGTGCAAACTCAATACAAGGTGCCTAAGTTTTACATGCAGAATTCAAGAGTGTCTTTGGTCAAATATGCAGCATGGACTCATGAACAAGGTCATAAGGGTAGCCACATCTTGGCATGTTGTTGCACTTCCTACAGCTTGTGCAGGGACTCAGAAGACCCTGTCTGCTACTGAATGAGCAGGATGACTGGGTCCTACCAGGGCATCTTGGTACAGCCAGCTCTGCTGTAATCTGGGGGCCTCATTCCCAGGATCAACAACTAAAAAAGGAGAGATCATGACTTAGAGAGGGTTGAGGACTACTGTTAAATACATTATCAAAAGGAAGCCTAAGAAAACATGGTCATGCTGCTCAGTGGGATGAAGGGCATGGAACAGACCATTGCAATCAAGGCTTATTGCTTTATGCTCTCATACCTTCCATGTTCCTGAGATCGGCAGTGCAGTGTGGGCTTGTGAAGTATTGTCCACAGGCGAGGAGGGGTGGATAGAGATCATGCAAACAATTTGGAAATGTGTCTGTCCATGCAGCAACAAGAAATATTTCCAAAGGGGGGCTGGCTTGAGGTCATTGAAAGGTTGCTCTCTGTCACCATGGGAAGACTGATGATTAGGGGAATCTACTCTTGACTGTCACACCTAAGCAAGGATAATCTTGGCAAATTTAGGCAGGTCAATCTCCCATGTCGGTGACTTCACAGGTTATACCCAACAGAGGAGAGTAGTCAATATGCTGTAGGGTGGAGCAACTTTTCAGGGTGACTTTGACAGGCTGTAAAACAGAATGTGTGCCATTTTAACAAGAGGAAAGCAAGAACAAGCAGCAACACAATGCCACAACATCCTTGAATCCTTTCTTCTGTCTGTATGTTGATGCTGTTCATATTTCCTACAGAGTTTATAAATTTGGAGTCTGTCTAGTCTTTTCTGTAGGACTCCTTAGATAGAAGTACTGTTTGTGGGCTGGTTTGTTAGAAAAAAATGGAGCTACCAATGCTAAAATGTGAAGAGAAACAGCAACAAAATTTTTATTTTGTATTCACAGAATACACTGTTGCAGAGCTAAAACTCGGCTTCTGCTGTTCTGTGTGGATTTTTTTTTTAAATTCTTACTAGAAGTAATATGAAAACTGCAGCTGGCATAAAAAAAATCCCTTGAACAAACACCATGAGACTATTTTAAGTAGGAGAACAATGAGGTGTCAAGCACAGATGTGCTTTATCTTCAGGTCTGCATAAAACTGAACCAAATTTACTTTCCTTCAATTCACTTAGAAGTAAATATAAGGGAATATGCATATGGTATCTTGAATGCAAATCAGGTTTGAATGCATGCTATAAATGAAGGGTAGAAAACTAGTTCTTTCTTTGCAGATCTATTGCCTTGTTATCTAGAGAATATCAGACATGAGGCCTAGGAATTCCCTTTCTGGACTATAGAAAGTGCTGTAATGATTTCCTATAGTTTATTAATGTAATCACATCACCTTCCACTTAAATTTACAATGGATACTACCTAGAAAGATATTGTTACTAAGAATTATGATAATTTGGTTAATAATATTTGTTGCCACTTATAAGATATTTCAGTATGTGAAAGAATCAGCCAAAAACCCAAAATCCATAAAATCCTGATTTGAGAATACTTCAAAACACACAAAGCACACTTGATTATACTAAGGGTGCTGCAACTGCAACATTTCTTGTAATTCTTTCACAGATTTTTCTGTCTCTGGATCTTAACATCAACAAACTTAGTGAAAATGAAATGTAGCATTTGGTATGCTGACAAAACTCTGCAGCTGTTGAGAAACTCCACAAAATCACTGTTGGTCTTTGCATGTAAATGCCTGCATTCCCAGTTCCCCATAAATATATTTGGTTGGTTAGTGAACTGTCAAAGGTTTTACTCTGACTGGAATTAAAGCTGCAACAGATAACTCTTTGTTATAAAACCCAAGTATGCTAAATTGCATCTTTCAACTGTATTTCGGCATATGGCTGTTTGCAGTAGGGTAGAAAGCAATTTAAGCTGTCATTACTTTTCAGCTCTAGGTCACTGGCTCAAATATGACCTAATCAGTAAAGACTGTGAATCATTTCCATCTGATGGATGTTTAGTAGCTTGTGTAAAATGCGCTGGTAGACACAGTGAAGTTTATTGGGAAAAGGTGCCCACATCAAAAAATCCAATAGTACAGTCAGTAGATCGGCTTCTCCTTCTAGAAGGAAGAAAGAACTGAACAGGGCTGGAGGCAATTGAGTGTTTCTCAGATAAAAACTCATCAGATTAATGCTATGTAAAATGGAAGCACAACTTCTTCAGACTGGGTGATATGGACTTAAGAAATTAAATTTTTAATATTTTTCAATCACTGATTTACTATATGATGAAGAAGAAGAAGAAAAAATTTCAGTGCTATTTTCAATCTAAACCTAAATATTTGACTGATCTAGGGAACAAGTTATTCAAGACAGATGATTTGATATCTACATGTTCTTCAGTTCAGATACTGTGTACTATTTAAATGTAAAACATCAATATAACACTAGTGATGGGAGATAATCTAATATTGGTGTTTTACTTGGCAAGGAAAATAACTGTATACAGCTCCTTGCTTACGATATTGCAATTTTCACATCTTTCTCACTGATAAATTTTAATTATAAATAAGCTAATATTAGATTTTCACTGGCATACACCATTAAAATCTTGGCATTTATCACACACTGCAGTTGAATTTGAAATGGGACTTTCATGATTCTGAGTATATTCCAGTACCCTGGAGGTATGCTGAAGACTGTTTTAGATGTAGTAGGGAGATATTCACTCCTTAGCTTTGCTTTCTGCAGGTTTCTTGAGGGAAAAAAAATGGATTTCTTCAGTGTTTCATGTGAAAGTACTATTTTTTGTGATGTGCATTTGTTAGCACAGAGTAGTTTGTCTCATTTCCCAAACCCAGTAATAATGTGGTATATGAATAACCCATTGCCCTGAGTAGTCATCACACTGAGGTGTGTGATCTTCATCTCTTCCTCACCACAGAAACATAGAAATAAGGACAGTTTTCAATTTCTCATTCCAAAATATATTAATTTAAAAGCATTTCCTCTATGAGAAAGACTTGAATCACCAAATGCCTTGGTACCACTTGGGAGATACAGTAATTGAACATTATATTGAACCAATCTCAGGTTTCTACAGAACATGGGCAAAATTGAATTTTGTCATCTTGATGGATAATGCATTGCCTTGGCTCACAGTCAAATATCCACACAGCCACTTGCTCAGTGCCCCCACCCAGTGATAGAGGGGGAAGATGAGAGAGCAAGAAGAACTGTGGAACAAATAAAGAGAAATCATTTACCAGTTATTAAAACAGGAAAAACAGACTCAGTATTGGGAAATATATCTTGTTCTATTGTCAATTGATATAAATATTCGAGTATAGATTAAGGTATTAGGAAAAACAACTGCAAGGAGAAAAAAATGTTTACACACTTAAGGAATTTTGGAATTCATCTTATGAAAGTTAAATTGTTTTTTGATATTAAGTTATACAGAAACTTATGTTTTCTACAGCTTATCTGTTTTCTCTCCAAGTATATTTTAGAAAGTCTTTGGTATAAGGCAAGCACTGAGCATTCTTGCTCTGGGCAAAATATAAAGACTTCAGAAATAAACTGATATTTATCCTTCAATATTGTTTGCTATGGTCTTGTTGAAGCCTTATGAACTACCAGACTCCTTTTGGACTTAACAATATTCCATGAAATATCTCTCCTTTTATGAAGTCTGTCTAAATTGTTGTCGGATTAGATTCCTTCTTTAATCCTGATAGGATTTTCTCTCTATCTTTTTTTAAACTCTTTTATTTTTATTTGTTTACTGGAATTTTACCATTCATGACCATTCAACTTATAGTTTCTGCTTAATTTTCTGGGACTTTAACTCTAGACTCATAAAAATCAGGGCTAATGTTCTTTCTGACTTCAGTGGGGCAGAGGACATATCTATTTTTTTTTTTTTTTCTTTTTCTTGTTAGTTTCAATCTATTTTCTTCAAGAAAATAAAGGTATTTCTCATGTTTGTCCCTCCACCGATTCATTGTATGTTGAGTGGGACATTTCACTGGGAACAGGAACAGCTGAACAGTACCATAGAGCCTTGCTTAACAAAAACAATAGAGCACATGCTGAAGTCAGATTGTTCTATTACCTTTTTAAAAATAACTTTATTAAAAAGAGATTCCTCCGTGACTCACTAAGCACAGTCCTTTTGGTGTCACTGAAGCTTATCTCCATTCAGCAAAACTGGGCCTGGCTCCATTCTAAACAAGTACTTAATGTTGGCTGGAGATGTGGGTCTTACTGCTTTTGTGAAAGAGCAATGCAAAGCTGGTGTGTATATTGTGAAGCAAGAATATTTGGAGATTTATGTCATTTGAAACTAGCCCAATCTATGCCTTGTGTAATCAGTCCCCCTTCTGCAAGGTGAACTAGGAAAATCTCGTGCATAGTGGCAGATAAGGATTAAAATATAATCAGTTCAAACCTTCAGGAAAATAAAGCTTTGAAGGATATGTGGCAGAAAATGTGAGAGAATGAAAAGCAAATGTTCATCTGCCTTGAATGCAGAATGGATGCCACAGGGAGAAAGGCTTTAGGCAATGTTATTCTGCCCTGTGGCAGTCAGTTACTATGACACATTGAAACAAACAAGAAGTCTTCTGTCAAAATATTTTTAATGGCAAATTACATTTTTTCAGGCTGAATATTTCTATAGAACAACACTGGGTTTATTGAAAGTAATGTATAGTAGTAACTGATGAGCTTCCTTTTAAACACGTGGTGTATTTTGGGTGCCTCATGGATCTGTCTGTGTCAAGACTTTGTGCTTGCCATGATGGATAAATGTTCCTGTGGGTCACCATGGTCTCCTGTATCAGTCCTTTACTACCCAACAGTGTGGGAGATGAAATCCAGCTGGGAAGCATAATTTAGAGACAATACTAATGCAGTTGCCTGTGCACTATTTGTGCTCAGGCTGACTGCAGTTTCTATCCCAGATGCATTTTGAATTATCACTGCAATGTCACTCAGATTACAGCTATTTTAAGACACTAAACAGTGTCAGGGACAAGTACAAGTACTGAAATTTAATAATCAATTTATTAGCAGGATACTTGGTATGTCTTCAGCAGGGGACAGCTACTAGACTCCCAAACAATTCCCAGTCATAGACTGGGAGGTAGGTAAGCCAAAACCCAATTCCCAACAGGAAGTTTGGATATGACATCTTGTTTAGGATTTTGAGGATACAGACATGGCCAAACTGTTCTGGTTGTTTTCTGGGTCAGATAAATCACTCATACAATTTAATTTAATTCTGGTGGGGTATTTTTTTTGGTATGGATATAACCTTAGTCTTCTATGCCTTAGCCTTGACAATCCTACAGTACATTTTTGAAATAATCTTTCTTGACTTCACATCCTTATGTAAAGGAGAGAAGAAGGAATGGCTGAGGAAGATTGAGGAGGATTTACTTCTTTTAATAACAGCTCTGGGCCCTTGCATGTCAGCAGCATGCACTTTTTTTCTTGCTATCTACTTCATACCAGGATGCCTTTAAGGGATGGTACAGGAGCTCAGACAGGCTAAAAATACAGACCTGAAGGGTTTCTGGGACATAAAAATGATGATGTCTGTACTCTGAGGGCCAGCTAAGATTCTTCTCTTACTACAGTTTGGTTCATAACTAAATGCTGAATAAACGTGTCCTTGAATTATGTGAAATATTTTGAAATGGCTGTGTATCAAATAACTCTGAATGTGAGGCTGAAGAGACAAAGCTTCAAGCAAAAATATCTCCTGAAGAACATCAAAGTTGATGTGCTATCCCAAGCTGAGAAGCTTTGCCCCTGACCTCATTTAGATTCCCAACAGGTCTTGTCCAACCTTGTAGCTGTGTAAGGGGAAAATAACAGCAGTAGAGAGAATTCCAGTAAAGGAAGCAATTTCCTAACTGGCTTTACAAGAAGCAGCAGTCTCTCTGTTCCCTTCCCTTTGTCCAAACTGTCTCCTTCATAGCAGCTGGGAGCAGATTACCTTGCTGTCAAGGTCACTTCACTTGCTTTTTGTACCACTCTTCTCCCTGCTCAGTTATTTCATCCTATGGTAGGATCAATCCTGCTCCAGCCAGGGTCTTCCCTTCTTCCTTAGGCTGACATAACAAATTTCTTTTTACAATGCTGAGAATACTTAATATGGGTCTTCTGAAACAGTTCTCTAAGCTTAGCAACACTTCCCTGTGCCTGGGAAGAGAAGGTATTTTTTCTTTCTATATGCCGTTATTTTTCCTATTCTTAACTCAGGTCATTTGTGATCCTAAAAGAGTTAGCAACTGCTAGTCTAATACAGATGTGCTTTAATCTCTTCAACTGTTCAAAGTCTATCTTAGTCTAATTTCATAATTCAAGCATAATTTCAAATGTGCAATGCTCCCTTTTCTTATACAGTAATAACAGTGCAGTAGCACAGTTGGCATGAATGTCAGGGAAATCCACACATTTGGAAATGAAGGAGCTGAGGTATTTTACTTATGGCATTATCATTAAAAGTATGTGCCTTCTCCAGTAGACAGACCCTTAGATTAAACTGTATTGTGTTTAATCTCTAATATTCATTCTGATTTTCTTTTCTGAGGCTTTTAAAAATTTTATCTGCTCTCTTTTCCCAGGATTATGGGTATAAAAATAGTTTACAAGTTCCATGTCAAAAAATCAGACCTTTTGATTGCTTTGTGCTTTATAGAAAGGCAGACAAAGAAATGAAAAGGATGCTGGGTGAGTCCCTTAAGAAGAAGGAATGATATAAGAAAGGAAATATTTTTTGTGAAAGGAAAAACAAGACAAAACTATTGATCCTTATGTGACTAAAATCAGACTTCAAAATAATTTGAATTTGGGGAGCCATCATTTGGTAAAAAAACACCCAAAAAACATAGGAACACCTAGAATTTTATCAAAGCCACTTGTGACAGGGATTTAGAGCTGGATTGCAAAATGGGTGATTGTCAAATAAATGACCAAGAATGAATAATTGAGGAAATGGAGAATAATACCTCTTTATAGTCAGTATACCAAAAGACTGCCAAACATAGCAGAGATTCTCATCTGCTCCTGTTCAGTGAAAAAAGCACAGCTTTAAAAAGACTGTGTGGGATATAAACATTGCCCATTAGGATTATTTCTGAAACATTCCTTCTCTGTTCTTATTCCCCTGAATATCAACTGTATGCATTAGGAAGGCAGAATCTGAAGAATGTGTTTTAAAATGCAGATAAATGTCGTGTCCCAGATCCTTCTGTGCTAGCAGACATACATTTTGGGTCCTTGGTCTTGACTTTGTTTGAAGGCTACTGCTTTTGCATGCCTGCAGAGTCACCTGCCCATTGCAAGCTCCCTAATCTGTCTCAGTCAAAATGAGGTTACCCTGACTAGGAATTTGATAATTTGTCTTATCTCAACTGCAGCAGGTACAGTAGTTTCCCTTTCAGCAACTCATCTGTGAGACTGGATAACCTTTGAGATAAGGGCATGATAAGCAGTTGGTGACAGGCTGAGAATGGTAACTTACTCCACCATCACAGGGCTGCTTCTGCATAATCTCCATCTGCTTATATCTCTATTTGTTTCCTACAGTTACCATTTACAGGCAGCACTTATGGTATGAGTTCTGCTCCATATTCTGGGAAAAAATATGCAAGTACATGGCAATTACAATCCGTGACAATGAATGATGGCATGAAACAGGCTGGAATTCATAAAAATAATCTCATTAGTACCTTTTTTTTTTTTTTTTTTTAAACAAAGTTTTATTATCCTACTGCTACATAAACTTCATATTCTTTAATAATTTAAGGATACACTTGGTTCAGCATTGATATAATTTCAGGGGATATATTTCTGTACACATAAGGAGGTTTTCAAAGCTCTTTTAAGAAGGTGAGTTACTGGTTTCTTTAGTGCACTATTCTTTTCCTATTTGTGGCAAAGGAGATGATATGTCTAAAATCCTTAGTTGCCTTTGAAAATCTTGTTGGCTAAAATACTCTAAATTTTGTTCATTTTTCTAAGCAGACCTATTAAACACGGTGGTTTGGAAAATATTTCCATGGAACTTGCATTCTTCTGTTGAAAAGCTCCAAATAAAATATTTTTCTTGCATTTAGATTTAAAGTTCTCAGAAGACTTCCTAATGATAACAAAAAAAATCAGAAGTCTGAAATGTCAGGAAATATGTTAAACTTCGTGAAACAACTTGAAGCATTTCCTTATAATTTTAGTATCAAAATTATTATATTATGTACCTTTTCCTTTCTGTTTTTAATGACACCAGCAAATTTTTAGTGATATATCACTACATCGTGAATATGTTTTATTTCCCCTGTTGTCCTCTGCTTTCTGAATATCTGTGCTCAGAGGCTGTTTATTTATGGAAATACAATTTTGGATGAATCATACAAGATTTAGGTTTGAATTTGAATTAAAATTGAGTGATCCCGTATATATTTATATCCAAAATTAATGCATTAAAAAAAATTCAGTTGTCTACTTAAAATTAGCTTTAGTTTGGTTTGGAGTATTTGACTTGCCTGTGGGAGTGTAGATCTTCCATATTGTTCATCAAAATCTGTAAGTCTCCTCTGTTCAACACTTTTTATTTAGCCTGTAGTCTTCTTTGAGGAGTATACAGAGAAATAAAAAGTCCCCAGAGTTCTTTTGACAGAGAAATATTAAGAAAATAGAATAAAATTGCAATTATATTTAACTTACAACTTTAAAATATTCTGCAATCTAACTGTTTTGAGCTTATTTATGAGAGTCTGAATAGGTAGTACAGTTTTTCTAAGAGAAACCAGTATCTTTTCTGGTGTGTGAGGCTGAGAATTCAGAAAGTAAAGCAGAGACAAAATATCAAGGACGAGGAAACTAGTTTAGTGCTCATAGGAGCTTGGCATGCCCTGTTTGTGCTAAACATTTGGAAACTTTTTTCCTAAAGCCCTTCTAAGAGCCAGTCTTGCATTTTCCATAGTGGTCTTGAAAAATTGTTCCTTTCTAATAAATTGAAAAATTTTTGAACTACTTTTTGAATACTTTTAAATGCAATACTGAAACCCCACACTATCCTCTACGTGACTGAATCCCTACCAGTTACAATAATTCTCTCTTTTAGTTTTGTAGGTGTGATGGTTTCATTGTTTATCTTTTTGTGGAATATGATGAGGAAACAAAAAGCAAAAACATGCTTAAAAGTTACAAAGATAGTTTATTCACACACAGTAAAGAATGAAGAAGAGAAAAAGAAAAAATTGAAACCTTTAAAATACTCATCCTCCCCCCACAAACTGCTCACTTTCTTACAAAAAACATGAAGAGACAGCTTGTGATTTTCAGTCAGTTTTACTATTTGAAAACTGTCTTTTATCAATTCCTTAGGAGGGGAGTCTCTCTCAGAGTCATGGATCCCACTAACAACCTAGAACAGTTCTCTTGTGGGCTTTAACTATCACAAACACAGCTGCCCAGGGAAACCTGGTTTGTGACTTCTCCCATTAGCAGTTTCCCAAGCTGCTTATGGGTGATTGGACTTAAACACACTGGGGTGTCACTTTTTAAAGATATTTACTCTAAAGGCAAAGGGTTCTTCATCTCAAGGAACAGAGATATCTTCTTACTTCTTCACCAGAGCAGGGGCTTCTCAGATCTCTCTCTGTTCAAGCACCTCATAGAACCAGTATCGCTAGTACATCATAAACACCTTTGCTCCAAAATCCACAAACACAGATTTGAACATCCCCCCAAATACATATCTTTCCCATGGTTTAAAGGACAATCTACATATAAAGTTCTTATTTCCATGTCTCAGTGAGAGAAATTTAGCTTGAAATAGCAATCTCCTCAAACCTTCCTCCCAAAAGACTTTTTACTTTCTTTCTCTCTTTTGACTTCATGCTCAGTCTTTATGTTCACCCAGTCTCTTTTCTTCTTACGGAAAAGGAGGATTATGGTTTTAAAAAGGTCCTATTTGTGTCAGGAAGGAGTTAAATCTGGTCCATTTTTCTTGGCCGCTAGCTCGAGGTGTCACAAATGGGGGAGGAACTCGCACTGGCGAGATCAGAGCTCAGAGTAGCTTAGGTAGTTAGAAATCTCAACAGCCAGGAATGTAGATGGCTCCTGCCCATCCCTGGGTTCCATAGGGGCCCAGCTCAGAGCTACATGTCAGAGGCTCCAGCCTCTCCCACACCTCACTGGTAGCTGGGGGAAGTGTCAGAGTGTTCTACAGTTGCTGGAGACCCGATCCGGGCCGAGAAGCGGCATATTCTCCTCCCCTCCCCCAGCCTGGGAGTCTCCGGTCCCAGCACTTTCTTGGGAAAGGCCTGGCCTGGGCAGGGGACAGCTGAGCCCAGCCCCCTGGGACTGGGGAGCTGGGACCAGTTTATCTCTTCCAAAGCAGGGATGAAAGAGGACGGCTTCCCAATATCCTCCTGAATTTAAGCTGTGTGTGACCCAGAGGTGTACATCTATATTTAATTGGCTAATCTAGTTGTCAGTTTTAAAGTCAATCACTAATTGGTTTTCACCATCTGTGCTAAACCAACACAGTAGGGAAGAGTGGATCTGCCTTGGTCGAGGGCTGTTTATGACTAATCAGTTTCTCAGCTCACAAAGGAAATATATTTCCTTGTATTCAAGATGCTGTGCTTCAGATGTGTATCTCTCAAATTCCTGAACTCCAGGCATGGGCCACTCACACAACTCTGGAGGGTGTCAGCGATTCCTGGATTACTGGTGCATGAAATGCAGGTGGAGTGAAGGGAGGCAGAACTGTGTGATTGGGGTCCACAGAGTCACTCACCTACTGGCAAACTGTTAGACTTCTTAGATCTCTAGCTGAAATACTTGGATACCTTAATAAGAACTGAATTGCTGGGCTCCAAACTGAAGTATAGAAGCACATTGTTCCAGAGGTAACAGATCATCAGCTGCTGTAAATAGTCTAGGCTGCTGGTTTAAAGGCAGGAAAATATAAGGAAACAAAACTTAATGATAATATTTTTTTCTGTAGGTGGCACAAGTAGAGAAACCATAGCTAGGTCTTCTGTAATTTATGCAGTCTTTATGCCTTAAAGGCACTTTACACAGTTGTTCATTGTTTGGGAATAAGGGATGTTAGTAACCAAAGATCTGTCTCCAAAGGATGTGTCTCAACCAGCCAAATTAGTTGCCAAAATTCACTTTTTGGTGGTACAGGTTGAAAGTCTGGGCAAGTATAAAACTATTATCAGTCACTGTGAATGGTGTAACTAACTTTTGCATTGGTTTTCCATTTCCTTTCTGAATTAAGAAACACCCAAAATCCAACCAAATAATGGACAATTTTCATAAAATACCTGTCCTTTTTATTTGCACAGGGCACAAAGACAGTATAACAATTTTGTTCTGTGCAAGGCTTTTTGACCTTGTTGGTGAATCTTGCTTTGTATTAGATATTCCCAACCTTGGATCTGGCAGACAGACTCGGGACCACCTCTTGTAAGCATTTGCCAGAAGTGGGAAACTGTTTCTAGTTTCTAACTTATGAAAACAATTATAAAATATCTTATGTTGAGCAATTTTCCAACACAGGAATGATCAAAGGAGTTCAGGACTGGAGGGTGGGAAGTAAACAAATGCATGAAGAGGTGCTTGCAGAGCAATTGAGATTTCTGGTATAGGTCTAGGCTCAAATTACTCATTTAGAAACCCCAAGGTTCGTTGTCCAAATTGGGATTCATATATAAGTTTGCAAAAGACTAAACACCAAAGCTGGTTATATAGAAACAGCACTGTTCTTTGAAAGATGATGAAAAGCACAGTTGTCCCCAGGTTTCTATTATCATCTTCATTATCTGCAACCTTTGTGCAAACATCTCTGACCTTTTTATCAGATATTATGTTTCTAAGCTACCACCAAGAGAAAGAAATACATTACTCAGGTGTTCATTTGTCTAGAGGTCCCATACTTCAGAAAAGGAAGCTATTCATAAACTTGTTATGTTAATCAGACCAGTAGGAATGTGAAAAGAAAATGGGGAAATAGGAAAAAGGAACTAGAAATCTTTTCCCCACATCTCTAGCTCCTAGTTGAGCCACACCAAGAAACAAAGCACTTGGAGTGGGTGGCCTTCTTCTATTTTAAACAGCAGAGTTCAGTGTCCATCTTTTAAGCATCAGCTTTTAAGATGCAGGTTGTTCCACAGCAAGGAACGCTGAGCCTGTGTGTAACTGCCTTGGGAGGCTGCTCACTGCCCCATTTGGGGTGTCAAGGACAAGCATCATCTCTATGACTATAAAGGGAACAGGATTTTCAGAAAATATGTCCTTATAAAGATAAAATTATTTTGTAAGGAAGAACTTGGTGTTACTTAAAACTTTTGAAAACCCAAATCCTTTGGTAAATAAGAGGCATATTAATGTGTACCAGTTCCAAAGTGTGAAAGGAGATCCTTAGATTGTCTGATTCAAGAAGATTCACTTTGTGGATGTCTCTTGCAACAGCTTTTCTTCAGAAATCATCTTTCTCAAATTTGTTTCAGATCAAAATATCTATTCATTCATTTACCCAGATTCAAGGGTAGGGTTCTTGATCTGGTTCTTACAAAAATATCCAAATGTCTAAAATTTCATGACTCCACTGTCCCTGTGCAGTAATTCACCCCTTGGATCATCCCACTAAAACCAAGGGAATACTTTCAAATTAAGCATGAATAAGAATCTGACCCTAAATGTCTTGCCAAGACCACAGAAGGAGTGTGTGGCACCCAGCCCAGATTTCTCAGAGGATAACAGGGTAAACTGGCTGAGCAGCAAATGTCTTGCAAGAAGACCAGCCATGGAGAAAGGCTGCAAGGCGACCCACTGTTGGAACATATCAACTTGCAAATCTGCAAACACACATTTTTAGAAAAGCTGGTTGTACCAATTGAAATAATCCTCAGGCAGGTCTGTGTTTCAAGGCCATCATTTTTGCAATTGGTAGCATGAGCCGACACTGACTTTGGTACCCAGGATAATACAAGGGTAAGAATGGATGATTTACGAATGGTCCTTCTACATCAACCAGAACAGCTACTCTCTTCCTTAAAATAAACATTTTTATTCTGACCAATCAAAGGAGATTTACATCCCCTTTCAAGAGCTTTCTCATATCCCTGAAAAGATAAATGGTGAGCAGCAAAACCAAGAGTTTTTCTAGCTCAGAACATTTTCAAGGGAAAAGAATAAATAAATAAATAAATGGTGTTAATCCTCTGACTTTATCTGTATAATGTATAGAATTGGAATTTGAGCTAAGTCCCATATTTTTATGGGACTGGTATTTGCAGTCCATGAAAATACCTTGAGGTGCTCCCTTTTCTGCTTCTGTAGCTCATTGTAGGTATAAATCACAATCAAGCTGGAACAAGGAATTTTTTGCAGGCTTTCTGAGAGGTGACAAACAACATCAAAATGCTCAAGGCTCTGAAGAGCGCATCCTTAGAGTCTGAACTTCCCTGTAGATACATGGTGACCTGAACTATATATTCACACAAAATGTGAAAGACTCCTGGGCTGTTCAGACTGTGAATTGGGATGTGTGAAAATGATCAGCACAAAAGGAAACTAGAAATCTTGCAATTCAATGCTCATAACAGCCTGATGCACAATGGTAGTCCCAATAAGAACTACATGAGAAAAAGCAATTCTGTTTCATGAAGGAATTAATGGCAGAAATGATGAATTTTTCTACTAAAGTAAACCTAGGCTTTTACAAGGGTGATCCTTCTAATAGGCTGACCTAGAGCCACCAGCCATGGTGACTTGTGCAACATGCTGGAACCATAAAACCCCTGGTAGCCTGGGGGTTCAGGTGCTGAGGAGCAATGAGTTTGAATGTTAGACTCTTGTCCCCTTGTCCACTGGGAGCCCCTAAGCTGTAGGATCCTGAGAGACCATCTGCAGCACTTGAGACCTGATGAGGTAAAATCCAGGATTCCCACAATCTCACTTGTCTACCAGTTCCTCATATGGATTGTTTAGGGAATAGGTGAGGTGGCCAGAAGCTTCATGAGTTGCAAGCCTATCTAGCAGGTTTGATCCCAAGGAAAGCTTTGCTCCATGCTCTTTTGAAAGGTCTCCACAGAACATTTTTGTTTCTGTGAAAGAATATTCCTTGGCATAATGGTATTCTGCTGGAGGATTTCTGACCAATTCAGATACTTTTCAGCTGATGCAATTCATACATCTTTCATTTTTCAAGGAGCTCTAAAAGTAAAAACCTTATTATAATGTTCTGTAAATGAAGGGTAATTCCAATGAAGTCAATAGAATTGCACTAATGGGAACCTGTTACAGCAAGGCTCACACCCTGATTTCAAAACTGCTGCAACCCTCAGAGTGACTTTCAGTGGGACAGCTGTCACTATGTAGATGACAAAGAGGGCTATCAGGATATGAGCGTGCCATTGAATGGTCAGATCCCCACTGAAAGTTACAGGCTGTAACATCTTACCAGGTAATATATAGTGACATACTCAGATACTGATGAAAATCTATTGTTTAAATGATGGAGAATATATTACTATGAAATGTTGGAAGACTTATTTCTGACACTTTATCAAAGCTAAATGACATCAGGAATAAGAGAAATAAAGGACATGGCGATAATTAGAAATTAAGAAATGACTTATTGCTGAAAACTGAAAATATGTTAACTACAGTTTATAGTAATTAGCCAAATTACTGAGTTTGATGGTAATAAATGCAAATAATTATAATTATTTATAGATGGACAGAAGTATAATCATTAAATATGCCATGGATATTGGGCACTGAAGAGTAATTTAACTGGATACATCCTGCTTTATACTTGCTCTTCATTATATTTATTAGTCATTTGAACACTGTTTAAAATTATTTATGAAAGCATTTTAGTCCTATAATTAGGATTAATATTGAAAGTCACAATAATTTCTCAAGCAAAGTTAGAATGAGAGTGCTGTGCAACCTTATATACAGGACTCAACTAAACAACCACTTAGCTATTGCTGTGCCAGATTAAAATATGACAGATATGGCTTTAGGCATGACTCATATTTTATTGTTGTTTGTTTCTCTGCTCAAAGTGGAGGTGAGGACAGGAAATTTGGGCTGGCGGTTCCAATAGTAAATTTGCTTTGGATTTTCACCTAAGACTCAACAAATTACATTTGCCTTGCCACAAAGTACTACATTCGAGTGGAAAATAAGAGTTTTGCTGGCTTGCAAGAAATGCAGAAGAAATAATGGAAACACTTGTAAAGCTTCTAGAACCTCCTGAGGCTTTCCCCTGTTCCTGTATATTTAGTTCTTGGACAGCTGGGCTAGAAGAGATCCAGTGGCAAGTTTGCAGATTACACCAAGTTTTAGGTATGCAAGGAAGGGCTGAGCTGAATTTTTGCTAGTAGCTGTTCATTTGTTCAATAAAGACCTTCTGAAGCAGGATGGAGGGAATTGTTCCTCAAAATACATCCAGGCTGCTGGCTGTATAAATCATCTGAGAAATTTGCTTGCTTGTAAATTATCTGTCTGATTTTGGGTAAGGAACTGAGTTCAAGTGAGTGGCATAATGATCAGGCAGCAGCATCTTCTGCTTGACTGTGGCATATTCTGGCTCTGAGGAAAGATAAAAACATCTCTAACCTAATGATAAGGACACTTGTCAAGGAGGAGCCTGTTCTCATATCGGGGGAAGTTTAGCAATGATATAATGTAAAACAACCTCAACCAGTAATATCAGGAAAATCCCCTCTTTTCTTACCCTTGGGGTAGGGGACATGCAGGTGATTTCTGAATACAAGAGCAGGGAAAACCACATTCCCAGCAACCTCCATTGGCCTTTGGCTATAAGGTAATTGGGACACTGACTTGAATGTTGGTTGTTAA
Source organism: Aegithalos caudatus (assembly GCA_013389925.1). Taxonomy (NCBI): domain Eukaryota; kingdom Metazoa; phylum Chordata; class Aves; order Passeriformes; family Aegithalidae; genus Aegithalos; species Aegithalos caudatus. Next base: position 340,128 of record WEIU01007376.1, on the reverse strand, counting down.
GTCACTATGACCTTGTGAGGAAACTGCTTTGCAGTTGCAACTGTTAATGCTTGTTCAGTCCAAATATAAAATAATTTTGAGTTAACCTGATCTTTATTTATGGTGAAGGTGCTATTTCTCAAAGATAACTACAGTGTCCAGATGCAGCGAAAACATGTTAGCAATTATGTGCTTATATGCATAATAATTATTAGTTTAACATCACAAAATAAAACCATTTCAGGAGGCAGTACTGATACTTAAAAAAATTGCCATCCATTTTTTAAACCTTTATATTTGTATTTTATTTATTATGTGAATTGCATAATAATTGCATTTGAGTATTCCTGATTTCTTTGCCCTGTCTACACTGATTAATTTTTGTACCTGCTTGTAAAATCCTGCTGAAGTTAACAGCATCCCTCTTGCACTGTACTGTTTGCAAAACCTTTAGTTCAAATTGCATTGTGTTTGACTTGATCATAAACAACTTTGGTTTTTTTTGGAATGGACCACTATTTTTTAATAGACTGTATGTTTTCTATTGGGGCTTGACTGTTCTTTATGTAGTTTCTCTATTTTTTCACCCATGTGAAATAGACTTATTTTTAAACTGAAATTTTAGCCACCACAGTGAATTTTAATTAGAATAATTAATGATGAAGTAACAGGATAAAACATTACGACAAAACAAATCAAAACATATTTTTCCCTTTAACAGTTAATTCCTCTTTTTGTTGTTCTCTTATAAGTTTACGTAATTTAGGCAATAAAGGTAATGTGATAGAGAGATGGCTGAGCTCTCATTAAAAAAACAAAACAAAACAAAAAAACTCAACAAAAACTAGGCACAATTATTGACTTTGATTATTGTGCAGGTGGTTGTTGGTACATTGCCTTGAAGAGGCCTCTGTGTGCATAGTTCCCATTGAAACTGGTGAATATGTTAGCCATGCTCTAATCACTAGCTTGTGCAAGCACATCTTTTTATGTAGCCATACCCTGCCACTGGCCATATCCCCTGGTGATCACTATTTGACTTTGTGCAGCATGGGTGTGATTTGTACATTCACAGTTTTAGACACTTCAGCTTTAGCTGAGGTGAGCCAGCTACCAATGACTTTAAATCCCTTCCTCAGGAAGTCATCTAACATAAGGCCTGGTGCCTTTTTGTGAACTTATAATATGCAGCAGCTGGCGGCCTGGATCTCAGCATCCAGACCTTGCCATGTAACTGCTGCTGTAAACACTACTGGTTGTGTCCAGATGTGAAAGCCAGCCCATGGCAGCCCAGCTCTACCAGGCCATTCCCTGGAGTGCAGAAGGAGGGAACCAGCAGTACAATGTCTCCACAGGTAGCCCTCATCCCCCCAGAACAGCTGTCCTTTGCCAACCTTTGCTCCTCAGCTTTGCATTGGTGGTATGTTAAATAGACACATCTTTTGCACAGATGCATTCAATCTATTGGGGCCAGCTATTGATTCTAATAGCACTTTGCTCTTCAGTTACTCTTGGTTTGGCTCAGACTTTTTTTCCTCTTTTCCTATTTTACTTGGGTGTGAGTCACTGAGACTTATGTTATTGGTGTGGTTTACATTCAACCATTAATATTTCAAAGAACTTGAATCCATTTTCACTTCCCTTCCTTATCGTGGAAAAATCAACGTACCCCTATGGGGGTTTTCTAATCCTTGCCATGTGTACAATCTTTTTTTTTTCTTTTTGGAAAAACCACCACACAAAACAGGATGTGGAAATGGTTCTGTAAAAAGAAACCAACAAAATAAGCAGTTCCTTCTACTTTATTGCTGTAATTATAGACTGTGCATGCAGGCTTTCCTACATTTGTGGATTATTTTTCAAGATAGATCTTGAATCACATTTTAAATTGTGACTAGAAGTCAATGTAAAATGTAAAGCTGGACTTTTCCAAGTCTAATGTTATTTTTCAATCAGTGTTCCTAGCAGTAATGCATCTGAAGAGTTGAGGTCAACCTCTGGCTTAAAAAAATTCCAAGTGAAATGCTTTGAATCAGACTTTTTAATATATTCCACGTTATGTTGGATATGAATGCTTGGAAGTACATGGACTGGAGTTTCTGAGTATCTCTGATATCCACAGATAACATCAAATTCAAGGCAGTTGGATCAGCTCTATGTGCTATGCAAAAGTACATTTTACATGCAGGACACCTTTCTACCAAAACAAGCTAAAGCTTGATATAAGCTGAGTCTTAAATACTTAAATAAGACATCATCTAAAAATGTTGCAGACCCAGATAATGATATATAGAGAATATTTCTTTAAGGCTGTGCTTAAGAGGAAGAAAAAGCAGGATGTCTCAGATCAGAGGCCAGGGAATTCCCGAGAGCAGCAAAAAAAATGGCAACACCTGTTGTATGGAACCTCCTCCAGCACAGCCTTTCCTGCTGGCTGTGGGATCAGAGTCCCAGGGAGATCTGTGGGCTCTAATCCATGAGGTTCAGAGATATAGCACAAGAAGTTGTCAATAAAATAACTGGTTGGCCATTCTGATTGCAATGACTTTCCAAAAGCTTTTCTGGCTTCCTCAGACTTATTTTTATTTGCTTAGTAGATACATGATACAGTGCTAACCCAAGTAAAGTAAATATTAATTCCAATCACTGAAATATTAATCAGAACTTCCTATGTAGACTGTTTCCTCCACACATCATTCTTTCTCATTATTCCAACTTAATACTGACATTTCGTAGTTGTATCTAAATGAGAGCCTTTGAAAATTGACATTTCATCTAAGTCTATAAGGCACTATAATTTCTTTTATTTTTGTCAGGTACCATAAGTTTGAAGCGGATTCTTTTTGGCATGAGATTAAAAACATGTTACCCAAACAGGATATCACATCTCATAAAGAAACTATGCATATTACACAGGGTTTCAAATGTAGAAACAGATACTTACCACTTGTGTCTCAAAATGGAACAGAAGCATTTCAAAACAGCAGCAACACCCAATTTGTGTTTCCTCAATATCATCCATAGGCAGGTTTTTACAGAACAGGCTATAATGTTTGCAAAAAATACGGCACTTGCTCCTGGTTAGGACACATTACTGGTATGTACTGGAAAGCCATGTAATTGGTTCCTACTCAAGAGACCTTCACACAACCTTCAGGTGCTATGGTCATAATTTTTTACATATCTTCATCCAAGCAAAATTTGCAGTGCTGGAAATCACCAGAGGGTGCTGTTAAAGACAGGCGTGCAAGTTCTGCTCAAAGTCAATCACGTCTTGGAAGAAATACTACAGGACGAATGGAGAGGGTTTCTAAACAATTTTATTTTGCCATCAATTCATCTCATTCCTGATTTCTGTCTGATCCCTCTATCCTGAGTGTATGACAGCAGCAAACATGTCCAACTTCTGTGCTATGAAAATGCACTGCACAACACATTTACAGGAGTGTTTACATAGAGTGGGAGTATCCAGTGGCCCATGGCTGCTGAGAAGGCCATTGAGGACATTGGTTAGCTGGTCCCAATGCTTATGGGCCAGATCAGGAAAGGAGCTGACAATGTTGGCTCTATTGTGTATTATGTCTAGCACTGCAAACAAAGGGGTTCAGTTTGTTCCAGTAACAGTGGTGTTAATTTTTTTGTGATATGAAATTACCTAATCCCATAACACCTTTTTTATTTGGACCACTGTACTGCCTCCAGCGGTGAAAACTTTTAGACCACAGGACTAGGTCATATTTAAACCATTGTCCCACAGCAGAAATTCTTCCCAGTTTATGACTGACTTTCTGAGCTATCCTTCCTTTAAGCCACTTAAAATCATTGTAAAAGGGAGTTCACAGTTTATTCCTGCTGTGGAACACTTATATCAACCTCTGAACTTCCGTTTTTCTGGACTGAGAAAAATGGGTGCACTGTTTCTTCTCATAAACAAGTTGTTCCCATGATCTGTGGGAAAGTTTATATCTCAGAATGCTCCATGTGCAGGTGGTGACCTGCAGGAGTAAAGTATTTCCCACTGCACTGAAACTGACCCTTCACATGGTGGCCATATACATCTTCAAATCGGGAGTTTTGTGTATTTAATTGAATGATATTTCTATCAGCCCAAAGACTGAAGCCTCAGCATCTGAAACCAGGTTAGCTCTTCCTTGGTCTGCTTCAAAACTGGCAATATTAAATACTCAGAAGCTCCATTTACAGACCTGTTTGTGTTCTGATTTGGCTTATTTTAGCAGATGTGTCTTGAAGCCCTGTGATCTTCCAGGAAGAGTATTATGTAGTTCTCTAATTCACATCTTATCAAATAAAGTTTTGTTGTAGTCTTCAGTTTAGCAATGTGTTAACAGAGGAAAAACCATGTTAAGCATCATGAAGAGACATGAGAATTCCCAATAACCTGGACAGTTTTGATTTTCAAGATTTTTCTCTAACCAATGCACTTACTGAAATCAGACTCCCTGTAGACTTTTGATTGTTGAAGGAAAAAAATTTATTTTTAGCAGAAAACAAGCTATTAAATTTTTCTTTATTCTGTTCATTGTAAGAAGCAGTGAACAGACTTTATATATTTGTTAATGAATTTTCCTAAGTGTTTTGCAAATGAATGTTTACAAAGGGGGATGTGGAACACACAGGACCAAGAATAACTCTTGTATTCCCAGAAGTGAAATGTTGAAGAGATTAAATCTTGTTCCCTGTGTGTGTCAGGGAAAAATGAGTCAAGTCCCAGCTCAACACCCCAAAAACTGTAGATGGTCTTTCAAGATCTGGTGTTTTCCATGAAAAGAAAACTGATATTTTGCTCTAAAATTGAATTTCAGTCTGTGTTGAAGGAAAGGAAACTGAGCACCAGTTATTGATGATAGGGAGGATAGCTGATTGGATATGTTTATTTCAAAATGCAAATGCTGTGCTATAAGTGGACTTTATCTATAGTGGATAGAACTCATTTGTAAGAGAAAGGTAGTGTTTTTCCTTGAATATAAGCAGGCATATACAATATTTGCTATAAATAAAGAGCTATTGTTTGCAAACTTTCCCTGTAGGTAACAAATAATAATCAACTATCTTTGGAAAATTTACAGGATTTCTTCTGGATATTTAATTTTTCCACCAGAAGAAATGTTTTTTGTCTTCTCCAAATGAGGGTCTATGAAGGATGAAACTAACATTACCATTTACATTCACCTGTCTCTTTCCACTGAGTATTGAAGCAGCCAAAGGGACAGCCATATGAGTAAGTGAGACAAATCCCACTCTAGATGAAGTCCCAATGTATTCTGTTGATCACTATGTTCATAAATCTTACAATAGGACATGTTTATCTTATTTGATACTTGGATTTATATATAAAACTGAAGAAGTAAAATTCTGTAATTTCAAGAACATTTAATTTGTGTGTGATATGAAGGTGAAGTAAAGAATTGTCACACATGGCCACAGATCTGGGAGGCAGCCCAGGGCCTATGTGTCCATCCATTTCTGCTGGAGGTATGAATGTCACAAACATACTAATAAGGTTGTTCTTTAGTTTTAGCTAGTGTTCCCCACTCATGTGAATTTCTTCTCTCAAAATCTTTGTTTGCATAGACAGAAAAACGTAGGAGATTCATCTGTATTTCAATGTGATCTTTTCCTTCTAAGAAAAACTAATTTTATTCCAAAGCCAGTGAGATATTCTTATGGAAACCCAACTGCATTTCAGAGTCAGAGGTACAGCACCAGAAAATAGAAACAGTATTCTGATTATTTTCTGTTTAAGTTAAACAAATAATTTATCCTAAACAATGTACATTTTGGGATTAGGATTTAAAGAAGACATAGCTATTGCGGGATCAAGAGAGTTAATGGTTAGCAGGAGACTTCAGTCTAGGATAGGGCAGGACAATTTGTTTCATGAGCCTGCTAGGTTCTGTCTATAAATCCATAGTGATTTAGGGATTACCATATGTGGTGGAAGACAAGTAGCATGGAAAGACTTTCGTTAGTGTGAACCATCTTTCTAAAAAAAATCAGAATCATCCACAATGGGGATAGTCCCTGGCTTGTGCTGAACCCTGACCTCAGTCTGGGTGTTGTGTGTAATTTAGAGGAAATTGCACTGGGAATGCAGCAGGAAAGCAGCAGCATGGATCAGCTGTTAGCTCTCAGTCCGAGTCCCAACCAGGTTTGATTTACCAATACAGATACAGCCAAACTCACCAGTCCATCATGAGAGGTGGCTCACTTATTAAGTGATGAGGGGTTATGAGTCACTTCTCAGTTTGTGGGGCTCCGACTCAGGCTGACTAACAAGGAAGGAAAATAGAGATATTAAGAATTTGAATATAATAGAATAGTTCACTTACAAGGGACCTTTGATGATCATCTAGTCTGACTGCCTGCTTGTAACATAGGAAGTTTTAAAACTGTCTTTCTTCACCAGATGAAAATAATCTTCCCAAAGTTTGCTTTTGCACAAGGTCTTCTCTTTATTCCCAAGCCGTGAAGAAGTATTTAACTATACTTCGGGACTCTTGCCTTGTTTGCAGGGTTGGTTGTGGACTTTGCAGTGGATTTGCTTTGAGATCTCTAAAGAGAGATCAATCCACTTGATTTTTTCTGTTTTCTGTGCCAGAAATAGCATAAGTAAAACTAGTTATATTCAAGTCTGTATCTTGAATTACTTCTAGATATTTCCTTTTCCACTAGGAAACCGAAGTGTAAGATCTGTAACATCAAGTATCATTTGAGGGCTGGATAGTGCTGATATTGAAAGAAACAGTGGTATTGGAAGGCTGGAGATGATTAATCATCATCTATTAAAAATAGTAGTGATAATTTTATAACATTTGTGGGAACTCAATACACAGGATGCTGTGAGAATAGGGTCCCTGGAGCTGTGCAGTGGAAAGACAGAATATATAATTCTTGCATGCTGACAGAGATATTTGATCTGGCTTCTTAACATTCAGAAAGCTAAGAAGGTTTTTCAGAGTCAAGATTTACAGCTAAAGATGTCCTGAAGCAAAAATAAGAATGCAATGGTGAATTAGCCACCACATTGACCATTACTAAAATCACTGCAAGACAGTTAACAAACTGGAGGGCAAATTCACATTTACACCAAGAGACTTGGAACAGCTCTGACAACATAGTGTCAAGCTCATTTTGGGATCACTGTAATCAGTTCCAGAAACCTGATTGTGGTTGTCAATTCTTGGCTTACAAACTCACATAGAAATAGCAATGTCAATGGATGTTTTCATCAAGCCCCAAACTAAGGTTCCAGGTTATCTAGCAGATCTGTTATAGCCTCTGCAGACTGGAGGTAAGATACAGGACGGAGAGGAATGTCTATTTCTGCTCTTACACTTCTTTAATGACATGGTAAGAGAAGTTGCATCCCCTGCATGAATATGTAATAAACAATATTCAGTAGAAAGTATGAGTTTATTCATGTGTAATAACAGAGGATGAGCCATGACATTGTATAGGTGCTCTGCTGTGCCTATGCTTTCTACAAACACTAAACACAGATTTTGAAATGTGCATCCTCCCAGCTGAGTGCTCTTCATCTGCACACAGCTGATTTTTCTTTGTTTGTTTTAACCATTTCTGCACAAGTGTAATTTTTGCCGACTTGGTAGATTCATGCATACAAAGTCAGGCATGGGCATGAAGTATGAGGTTCCTTGAANATTACTGACATGGGTTCTTTTACCTCTTCTGTGTCGGCCATGCCATTTAAATTATTGCCTTGTTGGGGTAGGTACTTAATATTTATATTTATGTACATGAATACATATGAGCCTCTAATGCCAAGGAGAACGAAGCTCACTCTCAGCTGAGTCCTTCAGACAGGACCAGAAGGCATATTAAACAAAGAAGCCATCCTAAGCTCATCACTCCTGAGAAGGTTATAATGCAATATGGCCAAACAGTTGCAGCTGTAGAGAAGGATCTCTAGTACTGGGTGCTGTATAACAACATAACATATAACATAACATAACATAACATAACAT
>WEIU01007376.1:304145-329159 GCA_013389925.1 Aegithalos caudatus | reverse complement strand
TAGAAGATGGTTTAGACTGTGGTCATGATGGAAAGGCTGGGTTTTACACAACAAAAGTTAAAGCACAGATGTCTTTTAAGCCACAGACCTCCATAAATGTGTCTGCTGAAGCCTTTCTGAGTAGCTGCACCAGTAACCAAAATATATCAATCAAGAGATATTGCTGGTTGAGACCGATATTTTTTCATTTGATAATGTTCAATTTTTTTAAAAGGAAATTTTGAAATTTAAAATAAATCTTTAAGTTCTTAAATATATTTTATTAGTCATTTTGGTTTTTGGAATCACAAAAATTATTTTCTACCAGAAAAGAGAGGAAAAAAAAGATTAAATGTCAACTTGAAATATAAACAATTTCAAATGAAAGTCCAAACTACTTTGAACAGTAACAGTCCTGGGTTTTGTAAGGAAAGGGTCTCCATATTCTTGTATGTCTCTGCTTTATGGAACTGCAAGGCCAGGTGAGGAGAGGTGAATTTTGATCAGCCTCAGAGCTGAAGTGTCCAAGGGTTGGAGGCAGTGCTCAAACATGAGGTTTGAAGCTGTCTCCCCAGATTCTGCAAGATGCAGAAGGAAAACTGGTGTGAGAGATGACTTATGCACCCTTCTTCAATCCATCACCTATTAATGGTCAGAAAAGAAATTTTGAATGGAAAATTTCATCCAGGTCTTATATTCTGCTTTTGGCTTATATTCACAGCATTCTCACAGCATTCACAGCAAGACCATATAGTCTTGCTTGTTATAGTCTTGCTTGTTATAGCAAGACTATAACAAAGAAACAGCGTTTGAATCAGGGTGTAATTTTGTTTGGAACAGACTTATGGCTGTCTAATATAAATTTTTATAATGTCAAACTTACCCTTCTACCTCTGTCTGAGTATTTTTAGGTGGCTGCACTGTGATATTGAAAATGTGTTTATTGTGTAGCATTACAAAAATAGTTACAGAAACAAAGGGAATACACAGCCTCAAAAGATAAGGACTCTCACAGCATGAAAATCCTTATGATTTTAGTAAATGTCTCAATGCAGAAGTGAAAGATAGCCATTATTCAAATACAGAAAGAGAACCTGACAGAAATGTAACTGCCCTGACCACAAAGCAGTTGCTTTGTTACAGTTTTACTAAATACAAGGCTCTCACCAATGAAGCCCATACAAGAGGTTGACAAGTTGTTTAGGAGATACACTTCAAATGGATTAAGAGTAGAAATGGAATGCTTCCAACACATTAACTTAAACCAGAATCCAAGAGAAAACCACTTCAAAATAATGGAATTGCTTTTGCTTGGTGGCAAGCTATTTTGCTGTTCAGAAATGATATATGCTTTTACCAAACTGCTGTGCCCTAAAAGTACTGTACTCAGTAAGGAAACTATGCACTGATTTACTAAAAAACAAATTCAGGCCCTGATTTCAGGACCTGAATTTGGCGACGTGAGAGAAAAGAGAAAAAATATCACTTTCCATCACAGCAGATTGGAATCTGTTGTCTGGTGTTGGATAATTTTAATTTTAATATTTTTAAAGTATGCTATTAAGCATTTTGTAAATATACATTGAAAAATTAAAGTAGAGGTAGAGTCTGGCTCACATGTTGAACAATATAGTCTTCAATATCTATTGAGAAAATCAGCCTGGAGAAGAATTGTCACTCTTCCAAAAAGTCCAAGCCCAAAGTGATGGTAAGGACTTCTGAAAGTGCAAGCTCAAACTGATATTTTCAGCAACAAAACAGGTCTTTATTTGCACTACCAGTTTATGTGTACTTTGCCTGGACTTTTGTGATGTCACACAAGACTAGAAGTAATTTAGATGTTGGAACCAGAATATCTAATAAAACATCTGTTTATTCATTTTATTCCTTATCATTACTCTTTGTTTGCAAAATTCCAGCTATGACAGATTTTCTCCAGGAACCCCTTTGTGTAGCAGTTCCAATGCATTGAACATTCAAGGCAAATTTCTATAAAACTCTTGCATGAGAGGGCAGTAATTCTTGCTATAATCTTCCATCTTGTTTCAAGTGTGGACCTTATGTGAGGAAATTTTTGGTGACTTTGCTTTCTTCTCTCCCAGTTCTTCCAGCTCTCTTGGTCTGTGCATGAGACTTGCTCAGTTGCTTCATTCTCATTATCAATGATTTTCATGTGCCTCAATTTGAGGCATTAACAGAGAGCATTTTCTTGGTCCCACATGCCATATAATACCTTATTTGAATTGTGGCATCACAGCAGCAAGGGAGAAACCATGCACACTGCCTGGAATACCAGCTCAGTGCATCATTGGTGAAATCAGAATCACACACAGAATCACAAAAAGAGCGACTGGGTTGGAGAGACCTTCAAGATCATTGAGTCCAACCCATGCCCTAACAGCATGCATGCATGCAATGGATGATCCCAGCTGGAAATTACTTTTGTGGCATCTTCCTGGACCCTTGTCCCTAAGTCCCAGAGTTCATCCTGACATCAAAGACCCTACATGGCAGTCTCTCATGTGTCAGGGATGGAGGTCCAAAGACAGTCTGTGATAGCCCTCTCTTGACATCACTCCCTTCAATGGATAGATGACACTATGGCTGTGTATAGAAATGGCTGGGCTTGAACTACAAGGTGAACTATAACATCTGTAAAAGTTTTCTAAAGGGTTAAAACCTGGGTAGATGTCAGTCCATTTATTTAAGCCACTGCACAATCCAACCTGAAGACACTTTCTGTGTGGAAGAGGTAGAAAATCAGAAAAATGGGAGGGGTGAAGCTATGAAGTGACACTGAAAGCTGAATCAAAACTCTGTAGACCAGTTTGTGTTATCAGTACTTTCACAATGACCTGTCTGTTTCTCATTTTGATGATAACAGTTACCCGGACTTAAAAAGAAAATAGAATCTTTATTCAGTGAGTCAAGCACTCTTTCTGCTATTCCTGACCACCACTTATGGGGGTTAAACCACACAGCTCATGCACAACTCTGAATAGAAACAGCAGATGTGCTCCCTCCCATCAGTGAGCCAATGAACAACTGTAAATCCAGGAACAGCAGACACAAGCTGTTGATGCATTTTCTCACTTAGTTTATATACTGCTAGATAAACTGTATTTTACATAATTAAAAAAATGTTCTTTAATGAGGTATACAGATGAATATGTGAGTGTATATCTGAGCATTGCTGCACGCAACATGGCCACACACACAGGAATAAATATATAGAGTCCCTTTTGACTGAAAATTACATGAATGTTTCAGAGTTTGTGAACTATTTTTTTTTTTTTTTTTAATTTGACTGGATAGCCTGATATTCAATGCTTCAACAGGAGATAGAAGTGAGTCTGAAGATACAGCAAAGTACTGCCCAACTGAAATTAATAAGGTGTCACCATGCATGAGTTTGGAATAGCATAACTTAAAGTAGTGCATAGAATATCACATCAGATAATGTGGCTCCATCCTTGACTTTTGCTTATCTCTGTAGCCTCACAAAGATGTATAATTCTGATTTCACAGACAATGTCTAAAAGAAACCTCGTGTCCTTTAAAAAAATCTGACCATTTTAATCAGTCTCTGTCAGGAACATGGCTAGACCAAATGCAATTAATAACTATTGATGAAAGGTCATCCAGTCTCCAGCTGTTTCAAGACTACCAAAATGACTTCTAGTGCCATCTATGGTGCTCAAGGCCACAAGTGATGATACAATTCCTCACATCTCTCGAGATAATTTGAGCTGTTTGGCTGAAGAATGCGTATGCTAATATTGACCACAAACCCGAGCTCACTGTGGCTTATGCTTGCCTAAACTCAATTTCTGCTCTAAGGCATCCTGTGCTATTCTTTCAAGTTACTGCTATAGATTCTTGCTTGCAATACTTTTCTGGCTAATTGTGTACCACACTTCTATTCTTAACAACTGCCTGTTTTAAGTGGCACCTTCTTATTCAAACTCCTAAACTTTGCACAACTAAGCACTGCAGATTGCTGAATGAGTGAAAGGTTGCAGATTTGCCTATCTCTGTGAGATAATGAAACCTCAAAATAGAGCTTGTAAAGTAACAGCTCTCTAGCTGTTTATGAGATGCATAAATTACCACTCATGGCTCATTCTACAGATTAGCACATTCTGCGCGTTTATTCATTTCACATTCTGCTGGGAGGCCTGTAAGAATTCAGTGGTTTAGAAGTGCAAGAAATATATTTACTGCATCACTAATTTGGGGGTTCTGTTTTCAAACCCTTCTTACGGTGCAAAGACCAAATTTTGAGGAAGCCCTGCAATGGCTAAGCCAGAAGCAGTGAGACTTTCAATATTCCTGTGTGTGAAGAACCGTATCTGTACAACCCTATACAGATTGGCACCAATCATTAATCCTCTTTCTGAGTGAGCATTAAGAATAGGTCATTCAGGTAGGAAATCAGATAAGACTAAATTTTCTAGAGCAAGGTTATACCATGTGTCTGCTGAAGATGATCTCTCTGGGTGTACCAAAACAAGCAGGCAGAAAACAGCTAAGAATAGACATGAATGCCTCTTACAATTTTGTTTAGTTAAAAGGAAGTGAGATGTGCTCATTTCAGGAGCCCATCTTGTTTCCAGTATTGATGCATGTATAAGAATTAACTGAAACTGTTCTAACATCCTGCTAACTCCTTTCCTACTTTTTTCTTTTCTCCAAAGAAGGTTAGCAATTGCCAGAGTTCATATCTGCATGCAAATGACTTGCTCTTCATCTCACGGCTAGAAGACTTTCAGGGAATGACAAATGCTTACGATGGTGAAGGCACAATTCAGTTCCCTAAACAGACATCTTGAGAGCATCTCAGACAACCACATGGGATTTATACTTAAAAGAGAGTACCTGCAGAAAGCCTGTGACATTCTGGAGCATGGGAGGTTCTAGAGGGGTTGGAACCAGATGATTTTCTCCATCCCTTCCAACCCAAACCATTCTGTAATTCAAATTGTTTACAGCAATCCAAGGCCTTTATTTAACACTTCACAACCACTGCTCTGATGGCAGGTTAGTGAGCATCCTTGAAAATGCACCAAATTTGTGACTTTGCTAAGTGTTCTGTTGCAGAATGCCTTGACAATTAAGGGAAATTCAAACACTATTGTATTCAGAAAAAAAATCCCTAATAGCTAAATATCAATTGTCTGAATGTTAATCCTATAAGCTTTGGCTTTTTGTATTCATAGGGATGGACTCTACTTTTTGTATACCTTTAACATTTCCTCTTAACATGCCTAAACCTGAAACATCCCTGAAGCACCTGCAAGAAACATTGCTGAACGCAATGGTAATGTATTTTTTCTTATTACTATCTGGACTATGATTTCCTCTCCTAAGTTTCCAGCCACTTTGTTCTGAGTTGTAGCTGATGGATGATAGCTATATTCCTGTCTACAGACATGATAGCCTCTAAGTGGTTTGAGTGGTTTGAGTATCTTGAGAAAAACTCTTACCTCTTCCAGGCCTAAACATTTGCAACCCTCCAAATCCCAATTGTTTTTCCCTACACTCTGCTGACAACAGGAAGTAAGAGAGAATTTTGATGATGTATTCACTATGCTTATTGCTTCTTTCTTCTGGACTGAGATCAAGAAACAAAACACAGGGAGGAGATAGCAGGACATAAATGATGATGTTTTTATAGCTTTGTCAAATTTGAGCCAGGTTTTCAAAGGGACGGTTTTACTAGAATTTGGCTATTTCACTTGAAGTAGCACAAGTAAATTAATTCTTCCATCTGGTGAGCATTTGCAAAGTTGCACACAACAGGTTCAGCTGTATATCAATCGCATGAGCCCTCAGCTGCCAGCCCCTGACCCAGCAATGCTGCTGCTCTCCAAACCCATCCTGCCTGGCCACGGGACCAGCCTGAACCTGGCCTGTCCCCAGCCCGACTCTGGCCTGTCCCCAGCCCCAGGGAGTGCCTGGTGGCCAAGCTGGGGCTGTCCTGGCTGCCCCTGCCTGGGGTTAGGGTTGGCCTGACAGCAGCTGTGAAGGTTTGGCAAAGCCCCGTGTCAACCAGGAGTCCTGATAGGCAAAAACTGTCCTGGATCATGGTCATGCCTGGAGCAGTGTCAGGGGCAAGATCAGAGTTATTTCTCCCTACTGGTATACTGGTCAACAAAGAAAATTTCTCAGATAGGCAGGACAACAGCTGTAACTCAGTTCTCTGTAACTTGAGAAAAATGCAGGACAGTTAAGGGCACAACTGTCCAGTGAGCTTGTACAGTAGTTCCTCTTATTTTAGAAATGCTGCAGGCTTTGAAATCTCAGATCATCTTCCCTAGAGTGGTCTGTGTCTGGCTGCCAGAGCAGAGAGGCAGGTCTCTGTTTATGAGCAGATGACACCAACAGGAAGCCAGCAATGCTCTCATCTCTCCTGACAACACAGTGGGAGTCTGTGCTCCCTTTAAACCACTCTTCTGAGGAAATGTGGTAACTGACCGAAGGTTTTACTTATTTAATGTGCTAATGAGGCAAGACTTTGGATGTGCACAGCTGGGTTTGGAGCCCAGCAGCTTGGAGGACTGCATGCTCTTCTGTAGGATAACTTTTAACCCCAACATCTGGAAGTTTATTATAAGCAGCAGTAAACTCCTGCTAAAACTATTTGTCAAACAATAATGACAGTGTCAGTCCCTTTTGGGCTACAGCTGACTCCTGGCTCTGATGGATATAGTCCTCCCTGTTACAGCTCTCCTACTCTGCATGCCACAGAAATCCAGAGTAGAGGTAGAGGTAGAGAGTGTCTCTCTGCTCTGCTATGCCCATGCCCTCTTGTATGCTGAACAAATGAAATTACACAGAGCTGTGTCTGAATTCACTCATTTCATGCTCTGTTTAGCCATAATGAGAAAAAAAGCGCATTACACTGTAGTCTGGTATTGAATGCATTGCACCTTGGAGCCCTTGGTTCAAAAAAGGTAATTACAATCTTCCTTTTAAAAGTCATAGTGGGACTGCTCTTCTCTTTAAAAAGTAAGAAAAGCAGAACAGCACCCTCAGGTCTCCATCTGTGTGAGAACTTGGATTGAAAGACAGATCACTGAGAAGTACAAGATTTGCTCTCTCTGCACTTTGTGACAATTCAGAGTAGGAGCCTGCCCTAATCATTAATCTGTGGTTTGGGTGCTGAAATGGGGAGTGAGGGGAGGCTGTACACCTTTATGTGAAATATCATTCATGATGCTTTAGCTGCCCCTCTTATGCCTCCTCCCAAGAGACAGAAAGAGAGATGGTGATTCTGTAGCTTAGAGATTATGGCACTCACCCATATGGAGGAATACTGGATCTCATGGCCTTGGTTTAAAGCCTGCACATGGATTTCTTGTCTCATTGAGTATTTCTAGGCCTAGCCCATGCTTGTGGCAAATATTGACAATTTCTTTCTGGCTAGTCCACTGTAGCTCTCTGATGCATATTGAAAATCATTAAGCATTGTAACCTTCTTCAGACAGGTGAAAGATGTTTATTGCATTTCCAGTGTTCTGAAAAATGTAATAATTTTATTAAAGCCTTTCTAGGATTAATAGTTTAGTTGCAGGCATTTCAATTTGCAAAATAAGTAACACCCCATCAATGCAAATGAGAAAAGCACCAAAAGGACTGAATAAAAAATCCCAAACAGAGCTCTGGAAGCCGATATTAATAGGACAAAGAAAGAGAGGTAATGAATAATTCATGCAATTGTTTTGGAAAATGTTTTTAAAAGAAAATTTATATGTGAGGAAAAGATTTATTCCTTTTTGACTGCTTAGAGGTAGACATTGAGGGAAGAGAAGCAAAGAAATGAAAAACTCATAAAAGTGCATGAATTTGTCCAGAGGGAATCTTTTCAAAGTTACTATAATATGTATCTAGCCAAATTGTGACACAGGATTCATCTCTGTCATGTTTGAATCCCTCACATTTATTACAGTCTTTCTAAGTCAGAAAACAATTAGGAGATGGAAATACTCAGATGTAGGATCCAAGTCCTTTAGTGCAGGACTAACCTTTCTCACATGCTGAAAAATAGCAGCAAGAAAGTAATATGATAGACAAAAGGCAAACTACTGACCCCATGGCCCTCCTCTAAGAATGCCTTAAGCTTAGATGGGTGTAATAGTTTCAAGTTTTTCAATTTGTATTTTCCAAAATTAGTGTAGTGGTTTGAGTGCCTACTAGAATTATTTACTCTTTGCAAAACCAGCACATTTGGGTCCTGACACCACATCTCATTTTGGAAATTTACTTTCATTTACCAAATTGTTTTCTTTGAAAAGCACCATTCCATTATAGGTGATTTGTATGAATTTTGATTTTCCTGATGTACCTGGGCAATGAATAAAAGGCAAGAAGGGAGAAGGTTGCCCATCTATGGTATCCAGAAGCTGTGAACCTCATCAAAGCAACTTATATAGCCACTTCAAGAGATGAGATTTTTCAGAGGGATACTGATTCCATGGTTTTTGGGCTTTGTTTTTTTTTTTCTCTGCTAATTACACATGAAACTTAGATGAACACCTTATACTAGATGCACAGAGTAGAATGAGTGAATTAAGGTCTTTGTCAACACCAGATTGCAAGTTAGAAAACAAAAGTGTTGCACTTTGTGAGAATGGGTTTTAGTATCATTTTAAATCCAATTGATTTTCAGTTGAATCAAGGTGCCTAGACCAATTTGTTTTGTCCTTGCAGGATCCCCATTAATTGATAGTTCCAATGGAAGAAGTTTGCTGCTCAGTGATTTATAACCTGGGATTGTTCAGATGTATATTTCTGAGAGAATTCCTCCACAGTCTGTGGCCAGGTTCGTTACTAATGCATCAGGCACCGTTAATGTGCACTCAGGCTTTTTAGTCAAATGCTGCAGGATCAGAAAGTGGCTCTGTGTTTCTAATCAATAATTGTTAATTTCTATGCTGAAGGTAAGACAAACCCACAAAACATGGAGTCCACTAGCTCTGACATAAATATTGGTTAACCTTCCCTGATTTTGCAATATTGCACAGGATATGATTTGTCATATTAAATCATACTGTGAATCTATCAAGTTCTGTACTCCGGATTTTTCAGTAGTCAGATGATTCAAAAAAGTCTTCAAGATAAAGGCAAACCCTTCCAGGCAATATAAGAGTTGGATGGAAGAGCCCAGGCTGCAGGAAGAGAGACAAGGAGGCTTCAGGAAGTCTGTCATGCATGGCTGGGTGCTTCAAAGCTTGTTCATAATTAAGAACCACTGAACTTCCGAAACACAGAGTTCTTTCATATTACTGATCAGCATGTAATAAATTAACAGCCTGAGTTTTAAAGACTCCTTCATAAAAATGGGTCTTCAAAGTCACTCAACCAATAAAATTGACTGCGGCTTTTAAAAGTGAGCTTTAGAGCCAGCGCATAGAGCTTGATTTAGAAAACGTCTACAAAAGTCTGCATGGTTATCTCAAAGTAAAATACAAAAAAAGAAGCATGTGCAGCTTAGGTAAATAGTGGGTTTATGAGTAATTTCTGCAGGCAGTTGATTAGTAGAAAAGTCACAGCATCTGACTTGTGCAAAGTAATTAAGCTATGTATTTCAGCTACCTAATAATCTCCACAGACTTTCTGGGTAGTCAGTAGAAGGAGAGATGTTCTCCCAAGTGGCATATTGGAGAAGTGGAACTCCTACCTAGTCTCCTGTCTTCAGTCACCTCCTGAAGAATCTCTTCCTCTGTTGCCTGGAAAAAAGATGAAAAAAACAAGCCACCACATAACTTACTTAATTCAGCCCTTAACAATGACGGTTTGAGTGGAACTTTTGGGCTTTGGTCATCTATGCATGAACTTTTAGTACTTATTTTAGACAAAGTGTTCATGTTGTGCTTGCTCATTTTCTGATGTTCTTTGTGTTTCCCAAACTACTCAGCCTGAGTGTTTGATTACTCAATTACAGATGGCTTTATATTCCAGTTTCAGACTTTTTATATCAGTTTGTACAACTGATTATTATTTAATGTTTATTGTATTTTAAAGGATGCTATGTTATCATGCAAATTCATATATTATCAAGCATGTGCATGCTTTTAATGAAATCTACCTTACAAAATTTGTTAGAACAGCTATCTATGACATTACTTCTTATTGATTAATTCTTAATGTTTTTGTAAAATATGTTCTAAAATAAGTTATTAATTAATTTAGCTGCATTGAGTAATTATTTCATAAGTATTAATAAAGATTATGCACACATAAATGCACACATACTTTTTATATAAAATTCTGTTTTGTACTTAATAGTGCCTTATCAGGCTATCATCATTTAAATTTATGGTTATTATGCTTTCTTGTTTGGTGAGAATATAAACCAGAAGCTGTCTTAAAAAAAAATTCATTCACTGAACTTGGCATAAAAATTCATCCAATTTTCCACATAAAATGTATAAATCTCTCTAATTTGCATTAGGGGGTGAAAAGGACCAAATAACAAATAACCCAGGCTACAAAGAAAAAAGGCAGCACTAATCCTGTTCAGTTTTTTAGAAGAACTCCTGGTAATCCAGTTTGGTCAGGGGCCCTGTACCTCCTACCGATGTGTTGAGGAACTTGTGACAGAAATGCATCAGTTTGTGAAGGTCCTGTTAATTACCTGCAGTGCAGTACACTGCAAAACTCCAGGGACTCTCATCTTGACAGGCTAAACTGCAGCCAGATGTCATCAGCATGTCCCATCACAGCAGATGTACAGCTGCCACTACAAGGACATCAACTGGAACATGCAAAGGACTCATCCCTGCCAGGGTGGCTGGATTTCTACCACCTGGTCTAGAGGAAGGTGTCCCTGCCCACGGAAGAAGGGTTGGGAATAGATGATTTTAAGGTCCCACCCAACCATTCCATGGTTCTATTTCCTCTCCCTAAAAACCACAGCAAGCAGTGGCTGGGGGCAAGAGAGGAAAAAAGTGCCAGACCACACCTTAGCCATGGACTGGCCGTAGTGTAGATGTAAACTTTGCAAGGTAAATAGAAGGAATATATAAATTAAGAGATGAAACAGCTGCATGGAAGACCCAAGTGACTTGTCTGATGGCAGATAGGATGTTAATAGAGCTGTGAATCCTGAACCCAAGACCCAGACCTGTCTCATCTCCTGAACCATGTGGAATTGCTGGCAGTACATGCCTGTTGCACAGTAGAACAAGTCTTAGTCCCACATGGGTGTACGGCCAAAGGTTGAATGCTGGGTAATTCACAAGTAAAAATCTTTCTGTCAAACTCAACCACAGCTTAACCAGCATTTTCTAGGGTGATTTTTGTAGCTCTGTCTGAATTTTCTACCCCAAAAGGGACAGAGTGGCCCTAGAAGAAAAAATATATATTTTTTAAATTTTATATAGAAAATATAGAATAATAGTAAACTTCTCATTCTGCATGCAGTGCAAAATCCCCAAATGCTGCTCAATCCTAAAGCCATGGAAAATTTGATTCCATCAAATGGGGAATGGACAACAGGAAGGATTAGAATTTTTTTTTATTTTGTATAATGAGAAGTGAGATCAGACCAAAGAACATAAATTTTGAAAAATTTTGCTGTTGCTGTTTTTTAATAGACTAACATTTTAACACTCTGGTCACGCATACAGTTTTTACAGTTTGTTACATTATAATTTTGTTTGACAATCAGACATTCTATTACATTTCATACAACCATATTACATGTATTGGTACATTCTAAAAGAACAAGGCATTTATTATCAGATCACAGGAAAGAAATACCCAAGCAAGAGAATTAAAAATGCCACAGCAATTATTGATAGCATTATTAATAGTTAGGTCCTTGTCACAACACATTATAAGAATTCCTTTGGAGACATTAAGATGCATCATAGGGAATGGACAAGATGACCTAATAGATCTTTTATATTTTTTCTCTCACATAATCCTGTCAATCACCACTCTAGAGTCAAAATAATTTATACCTCCTATTGCTTCCTGACTGTGTTATTGTAACTCAGTTCTGCTACACAGATCTAAAAACTGTAACTGCAACATCACAGGGTTTGTTTTCTCTGGATGCACTTTCAGCAGAATTGTAACAAAGGTGGGGATGTGTTTTATCAAATATTTATGGCAGAAATTGTTGGACTAACCTTGGCTAAAGGGTTCAGATGATATAAACATCTACCTTCAGTGGACTTTTCAAATCTTTTTTCTATGTGTAGGACAGAAGATGCCAGGCTGTGGATACTTCTCATGCGTTATTATTTGGATTTCATAGGTTTTTCAACTTTCCTGGGTGGAAAACACGAATACAAACACACATGAAAAGACACAGTCAACTTTTTATCTTGATAGTTGTAATTTGGAAATCCAGATTTTTTTTTTTTCTATATATATGTGGTGATTCAGGTGTATAATTTGGTTATTGTAAGTTTCACTATAATTTAAATATTTCTTATCAATCATAATTTTTACTGCATTTCAATTAGAGTATGTAAAAAACCCCAGTCATAAAGATCTTTACTCATTGCATTGCAATTAATTTGGAAGGATTTTTTATCAGGTTGAATATTAATTAATTGCTGCAGTCCTTCCAATGTTTTTTAAATTATGGAATTTATCCTTCCATTTCCAGTATTTCAATTAGAAATGGATATAAACTTTTTTAGACTTTAAGGGCTGGAGAAAATGATGTCATGGGGAGTCCTTAATACCTTTTACTGCACTCATTGCAAATTTTAGTATACAATATTTTTATGCAGATAAACTATATCAAGCCTCTTGCTAAGTTTCACCATTTAGTCACGTTTAGGATTCTGAAATGTCGACATTTTGCAGAGAAAGTAGCTGAATGAGGCCAGAGTAATTGTGTTATCTAAAATACACAGCAAGCAAAATAGGAAGTAAGGTATTTGAAGGCCAACTATTTCTATAGAGAGACTTCAATACCCATGAATGTAACATTGAAAAAATAAATCCCTCATAATTCCAAAATTTTCCTAAAAGTGACAAAGTATCTGAAAATCTACTATGCAAAGTGAAAGAGTTAATGACGTTGCATGTATAAAGTACTTTGCCCCACTAAGCAATATTTCACCCAATTAAATATTTAGAGAAAAAAAAATTAAAATTTTCAATTAGTTTGTAGACAGGATTGTGTCATCCAATGTTACCATTAGCAGCTGTAAATGATGATCTATTGTTAAAATTCTAATTATTTAATTGCATCAGATATTATATAATTTCTAATAGATTTAATTATGCAGGAAATGACTTTGTCATCACTACTGACTTTGTAGTACCAAAAAAAGTAAGAAAAATGTTCATTCTGTGGTTTAAAACGTGTAATGACAGAGATAAACTGTGTCCTTTTTAAAACAAACAACATGTTTTCTCAGTTAAAAAAAAGGGAAATATCTTGTTTGCAAGAAATAGGGTTTTTCTTCTACAAAGCAGAATAATTTCAGGCATGAATGAGTCCTGAAAAGCATTTCCTGTCAGAATTAAATGATGAATATATCTGAATATATGTTGTATTAAGGTAAAGTTTTGCTAGGACTTCACAATCACCTCGTCATTTTCTGTACTTTCATATTTTTAGCACTAGGAGAATTAAAGAGTTTTATTATTCAGAGCCACACTAAAATATTTTTTATGTTTTGTTCTGTTTACATGCAGCCTTACATATGACAATCCATCAAGAAACACTACAAAACACAAGTGGCCATTATGACAATGGAGTCTGTGTAGGAGGGGGAGTTCATTAATTGAAAATATAAAAATTCTTCTCAGACCAAACTTTAGAGCAAGGTCACTATGTCCCTTCTGAAATTCTTGGTCCTGACATAATAGAACTCAGGAAGCCAAAGGATAATGCTGGACGACAACCAAATGTAGGAGTATAAGCCAGGAATTCAAAGATTTCTGACTATCACAGCAAAGACAAGAGTTACATTACAAATGGCTGCATTACAGCCAGACCTTAAACTCTAGTGCTGAAAATGGAGTTCCCTGAAAACTACATGTCTAAGTAAAAAGAGGGGTTGCAGGTATTCATAGTCCAGTAAGTGCCCTGCTCAGAAATGAGTAAATTCATTCAGCACCACAAAGGCTTGTCCATGCCTAAAAAACTTAAATGTGAATAGTGTGTATAGAAAAGTTCCAGTTTAAGGAACTAAGCACCAAAATGCTGCTTTTGCTCTGCTGCAGTTCAGGAGGCACTCAGAAGGACATCTAAACCCTTGGTTGTGGGAAGCTGTCCTGCAGCCTGAAATGCTCTGAGCAGACACAGGGCAGTGATGAGTACAGTGCAAAAAGCAGAGGGAGTGCCTGGCAGTGGTCACAGGAAGAAGTGAGATATTGAGGCTTAAAGATTTCTCATATTGGGGATGATTGAAATGTAAATCTGCTTCCCTCCTCAATCCAGTGATCCTGTACCTAGCTTGATGAGTCAGGGCTTGATCACTTTTTTTGTTTTGCGATGATGATGGGACAGTGCAGAGAGCACACAATTCTCTACTGGTTATAGCACATTTCTGAAAGCAGAGGGAACTGGAGGCCAGTCCCTTTTTCCTGGACTACTTAGTATGGTTTTCACTGGTTATAAATACATTTCAGATAGGAGGAACAGAAAAAAACCAACAAACCACTGGTTTCTAATCTCACTGTGACAATCCTATAATTCATGAGCTGTGCCTAGCACCTCACAGTGCCGGGATATTTCTGTGGCACCCTGTACATAAAGTTCATGCCCATGGTACTCATCTTATGCAGTGGTGTGACGGTGTCTAAAATGTCTAAAGGAAATAGTCTGTGGTCTGAACTCAAGTGTAGTCTCTGTGGGAAACAAAACCATAGCAATCATGGGAACATTCTAACATCTAGGAATTGCAGGTGACCAAATTCCAGCATGCAGAGAGCTCCCTTCCACAGTTTAACTTCCTTGCATGCATATAGCCAGGAATTAAGCTTTGCTAGTTGCAAGAACATATGCCTCATCCATGGGTGAACCAAAAGCCAAGGTCAAAGTAGTGAGTGAATATATAATGAACTGTATGAATAAAATAATTTAGGAGCTCAACTTTATAAAAAAAGGGAAGTATATAGGCTGAAAACCAGTGTGGCTCTGTTTCTAATGGACAAGATATTAAAGGTCTTCAGGTTAAAAACAAAACAAAACAAAACAACTCCAGTCAAAACCACGAGATTTTCAAAGGGATTCTTAGTACCTAACTTTCTTTTATTTCAGAGTTGAGAAAGATGTCCTGAACCATCATTTTGATGTTTCGATCGAAATACTTTTACAAATCCAATCCCTTGGTGCTTCCAAGTGTTTTTATTATTGCATATTAACACTCAAAGCTACATATTTTACATTTATGTCAATCCTTGACATAATTTTTTCATCAAGAAATCAATCCTGAAGTGTGATGAGTGTTAAAGTGAAACTTCTGGTTCATTTAATGTCCTGAACTCTTTGTTGAAAATGTTGGTCATATTGCAATAGTACTGCATTTTTCTTTAGATCCTTATCTTCTGTATATTTCTGTTTAACATTTTGTATGGTGTCTATTTCCTTGTATCTTTGAGAAAACAAAAAGTTTAATCCCCTCTGTACAAAATTACTTATATTAATATTTGGATAATTGTAATATTTGAAAATATTTAAAACTGTATTTTATTAATCTACAGGAAATTATTTTTTAAACTTGTCATATACTGAGTCTGACACTTTTAAGTCAAATTTCTGTACTGCTTTGTTGCTTTCAGGCAATTCTTCACTTGCCAGGCTTGGTATCAGGCATAGAAGGCTGTATTGAGTCACTGTCTATTTGAGTGTTAAAATTCAATTTACAGTTACACAGATGTTCTGAGATGCTTTGAATTTAATGAGGATGACTCACACAGATGAGTAAAGAGGATGGACTTTGAGTCCTCTAATGCTTTCTGAGATCAATGCATTCCAGATGAAAATCATTCAGCTCAATCCATGCTATCATACTCAACTGCCCATTATCTTTGTCCTCTTGCCTTGTCTTGCTGCTTCAAATAGGTGTATTTGGGAATGAACTGGTTTTAGTGACCATTATCTAACTTGAAATAATGACATGATATTTCCTGCCTTATTTTTACATTGCACTACTAATGGCCCGTATCAGTCCTTGAAAAGTTGTTTTATGAAATTATTCTTTATACAGAGGGCAGTATATAATGCCTGTAATGTCACTTTGTTAGTAAAATCAGATTATTTTCAAATGAGTTTATTATTTAGAGAAGAACAACTAGAAGTAGCTTTAAGTAAATCCTATTTTTATATATGAATTTGAAACACTGTAAAATAATAGAGCAAACATAGACCATTCACATCAGTGGTGTAGTCTGGCATGGGTGTGTGAGCATTTGTGAATTATCATCAAACAATCAGGAATGCTACTGCTGAATATGAGTTGTGGGAAGGAGCTGAGAAATTGTATGACAATGATTTACATGAACAGAGATTAAAAATATTGTAATTATTTGGAAAGCAGAACAATAAACAAAGAAAAACAAAAGTATATGAAATGAAATGAAATGAAATGAAATGAAATGAAATGAAATGAAATGAAATGATGAATCTTGAAAGAATTCAGATCAGGACTTTCTGTCTCCTCATGAATTATGAAGAGATAAAACATGGATTTAGTGAAAACTGAAGAGAAATTAGAATTAGAAAGGACACAATTAGGACATAAGTAACCATGCTCCTTGGAACTCATTGTCTCAGGATGTCTCACAATTTCACAAGAAGTGGAAGAACCAAGTATCAGAAGAAGTTTTAGAGCTTTGAAAATTAGTACTACAAAGTTTTGGAAAAGAAATTTGTGCTTCAAGGTTTAATCCAAATTTTAACTATTACGAATAAGAGAAGGGCAAGGATTCATGTATACTTTATTTACCCCATATTAATCTTTTTCCTCTGGGCATCTGGTACTGGTTATTGTCAGAGACAGGATTTTGGACAAACTGGACCTTCATGTTTGAAAAAAAACAGGAAATCAAATGCCCAGTTTCATAACAGCAGTTTCTGGATGCTGTCAGCTGCCACAGAGCACCTCTCTCTCTCATGATAAATCCCTCTGCCTTGTCCCTCCCCAGGAGGGGACCACTCTGGAGCTGCAAAAGTGCCTTGATGGCAAAGCTGTGCCACCAGGACAAGGAAATGTATAGAAATATACAGAAACACCAAGATGACCATACAAGTAGGAAAAGGGAAAGCAGGGGCGGGTGGCTCTCATTTCCTTTCTTTTCTAAGGGACCTTCTTATTTCAAACATGTTGGTGTGTCTGTATGTGCATGTGTGGTGGGGGATCAGGGGCACTGGTACTTTGGAACTGGATGCAGCCTTGGGATATAGTTTTATTAGACTCAGGCTCTCAAAAAGCAGCATTGTTATTTTGGCAGGGGGGATCCCTGGCTCCACAAAGGTATCTGCTGCCCAGCATATTCAAAGCAATACAAAGTGGGCTGAAAAACATCAGCCAAGGCTATGTCCAAACAAGGCAATACTAATGACAAAAATGAGGATAACTCCATTATTAAAATCTTTACAGAATGCATTCACTTAGGAGCATCTTCATAGCACATGAATTAAGGTCCTGTTTTCCTGTCTACAGCTTTACATTACCAGCATTTATTGCAGTCCTATTCTTGCTGGTTTGATTCTGGCGGGTGTCCAACGTAGGCTAAAAATAGGTTTTATCTGGCTGTATTTCAGCCTCAGGTTGTTGAAGGATGTATTGATATTCCGGTTTGTGCCACAACTTATTGTCCCTGTGATGTGATGTGTGTAAGAGAGAGAGAGAGGCCGGGGAAAAGTGAGAGATTTGTTTTCACCATCTTAAATGCAAGGAGAAAATCTTGCTGGTTTTTGTTCTGCCTTGGAGTCCCTCATAACCTGGCTTCTGCATTTCACTGCAAACAAGCAGAGACTAATTTCTGCCATCCAGGTGAATGAATTTATGCTCAGATTTTGAGAAAACATCTTTTGTCAAAAAAGCATATAAAACAAGTTCAAAGAATGCAGAAAAGCACAGGATATGCCCACCAAGGATGTAATGAGTTTAGGTCATTTTACGTAATCTGATAGTTGTACCCCAGAGTCCAAACTGAGGGAGAAGTAAAATTGGCTCCAGCACAGGTCAAAGCAGTAGTGAAAGACATTTGCATTGATGGGAGGCTCTATTTGTTGTCCAGAAGCCCAGAATCCTTTTGCTCTGGGAGGCATGGGAGCGTGGAGTTCCCAGCACTGCTCCTCCTCTTTTCGCTATGACGAGTACAGCAATGCCACATCAGTATTCCTATACTGCTCCTGTGAGCCTCCTCTGGTCTTTTTTGCTGCTCTTATACAATACAGAGCACACATGGCTGCTCAAAAAAGGCTTGATACTCAACCTAATGGGTGTATTAATCAGGTGCACTAGAATACTGCATATTGAGTCTCCTTAAAATACTGATATTAAATATACTTACACTTTAATGGCCTCAGCAATCTAGATCATGGAGTTAAATAGAAGCCTGAGTTATGGTAATGTTTAATTTAAGATTTCTTAGGCTACTGAAAAGAAAAAGAATACAAAAGATAGCTATACTATAGTAAGTAGGTTGGTAGAGAAATTAGTTAAGTTCATAATCCTGTTTTGTGAATTTCATACAAAGCCTGAAGAAAAATGAATTACTGGTCTATTAGTGGTTGTGTTTATATTTACCACAAAGAAGAATGCTGTTTTGAACAAATGAAAAAAAATCTCTTGGGAGACAAAGTAGATTTTTTTGTTGGATTTTTTTTTTTTATGCTACAGAATTTTTGTGGTGTAAGCAACTTTTCCCATTGGGATCAAAAGTGATAGTGCTCCAAATTGTTTGTTGTTATATTCTCATGTGTTCTTTTTTCTAGGTCCTTGATAGTGTGAATCATTCCTGGCTCATACAGTCTCAATATTTCAAGCCTGAAAATACTGTCTCCTGAGTTCAAAAGAACATCAGATGCACTCAGCACATTTCAGAAAGCATTGAGTCTCACTCAGGGTAGGAACTCATGGTTTTATATTTGCTGTTTTGTTTCTGGATTTCACTGGGTTTTGTGGCAAGTAGTGTGAACATATTGGTTTTGCTGCTTACCATGCAGAAGCTGGACAGTGACTCTTCAAATGCCTTGGGTATTTTCAATCATTTTTCCATGCAGCACCTATGCTAACAACCAGTTCCAGGGCTCAGACAACATCTGCATACTCAGTGTATTTCCCAGCATGACTTTGACCTGAGTCAACAAGTGTCCTCTGAACAATTCCCTGGAGTAAGCACAGACTGGCATCTATTTCCAGTAGGCTGCCTGAAGGCAGCTACACTTTGGAAGCATAGCATGGACACATCTGGGCCATGCTGCTGATCTCAGAGCCAAAGAAAGGGTCCTGACACTGTTAAATTTAGCGATGTAGATGTAGCGTGTATGACCAAGAGCATAAAAAGCACTTGGCACACTAATGCTAACCTAGTAGCTCAGACAACCTCTTGGGAAGGTTCCAGGCAAAGTACATGCACAGTTTCCTTCAGATTAAAAAAATAATAATTGTGTAATATTTGATGAATTTCCCCCTTCCCCTTTATGTGCCTGACCCACTAGCATGTAAGGTCTGGTTATCTCTTGCTGCTCTCTGTCTGTCCCCATGACTACAGTATTTGAATTTCAACAGCATGTGCTTTGTGCCTCGCAGAGATGTTAGCTGGGGTCCTGGAGACAGGAGAGCTGCGTCAGCAGGGCACGGTGCCCAGACTGATTAGTTCTGCCATGTTGATGCAGCTATGCTGCTTCCTGTTCCACAGTGAGGACATTTGGAGACATCTGAGATATTGTTGCCTTGCATAGACATAAGGACAAACAGGCTGCTACTAAAAAATGCAAATGTGCACAGCGCGGAAAATGAAGTTATACATATCCCAGCTTTACATTTGCACGCACGCTGCTTCTGTTTCTGAGGAGAAAAGGGGAGTCAGAAATGGCTGCTGCACACAGTTCAGCTTGCCTAAATCACTGAAATTAATATTAAAAAGTATATTGGTTTTTATACCATTTGTATTATCTGCCAATTCTCACATTGATGCTTGTCACTTCTCACCTTCCTACCTAGATTTTAGACCATATGGAAATGGAGGGCCATGTCTGTATTTCCAAGGGAGGCAGCTCATTTTCCACTCTGCAGAGCTTTAAGGTACCCTTAAGTACAGATACTATAATCCTGGTTGAAGATATTGAGAAGTTTGACTGAAATTTGACCCCCTGACAACACTGGCCCATCAAGCCAGGAAATAAGAACCATTCTATCTGATCCAGAAGCAGATGAAGCCAATGTGCCAGTGGATTTAAATGCTTGGTGTGCAGGTTTGCTACAGCTGTGCTCAAGCCCAGTCCTGGCTGGAATGCAAGACCCTTCTCTGTAGTACTAAAACCCTGAGCTTTCAGTGTATTCCTTGGACCTTTTCAGTGTCTGTCATTTGACAGAGTTGTAATCAATTGACAGATATAATCTGAAGGAAGGGAAAAATGTTTAAACCCCTGCTGTTGTAATCTGAAGGAAGGGAAAAATGTTTAAACTCCTGCTGCCTCTGGTGTCAAACCTTTAGTGCATTACTTCAGATCCATTGAAGCTTCTAGAAAGTGCTTAATTTTTACCTTATCTGGTTTTTATAATTTAAGATGGTGACATAGTTTCTTATGGACATTTTCACTGAATTTTAAAAGGTTTCTGTAGAACCGGAGCCCTTTTTATCTAGAATTTAGACACAAAACAAATGCTTGGGCATTTTTCAGAAGTAAGGGAACTTAAACCATCTGCACTGGCATGTAGAGGAAGGAGGGATAGAAGCAGGAAGGCATCAGATAGTAATAATGGGAAAACTACTTTTGCTGGCAGTTGGTCTATGTTAGAAGATTTTCTACTTCTTCAGACATTTATTCTCACCTTCACAGAATATTTCTTGCCAAACCAGATGCTATTCTAATTATAGCAATTTTTTACAGTTTTTTCTTTGCACTAAACTATTACTAGATGTATTTACTAGGAAAAACTGGCAACCTTACTTCAACTTTTGCATTTTTAAATGAAGGTAATTGATTTTTCTTTCCAGCCCATTTCTAGCCAAAGGTTTCAGTCTGCCTGTTTACTCCCAAACTGTGCCTAACCTCACTGATCCTTCAAGTTATAATACACTCAGGTACCCCAAGCTGGACACCCCACTGCCATGCTTGAAGAAAATTTTGACCTGACTATTTGTCCCAAAGCCATGAAGATTTTCAGAGGATGACCTGGGAGCAGGATTAGGCAACATTTCTGAGTTGCTCTCCCATTACTTTTGAATCTTGCTTGCTTTTCTCATATGCTGTCCTCTACTCCTTAAAATAAACTCAGGACCATCAGACCATGTAGTGACTCAGATTTATGATACACGATGAGTTCCATTCCGCTTGGATAGCTGAGCACAGCTGGAACAATGCAATGGGACTAGACATGTTTGTGAGTGTTCTCAGAAGGAGAATTGTTTTTAAAATGGAGGAAGAAGCTATATTATATTGCATATGGCCTGTCAGAATTCATTTTTAGAGTATCTGTCAAAGCCTCACATTATTTCATAGAACCTAGGGAAATAGCAAGAGTGGGAGAGAGAGAGGCGTAAAAAAGAATTCAAATTGGCTAGTCCACCCAGTATTGCAGATACAGCATAAAGTTATATTGAAGTCCCTCATCCTGAGACTTCAGATAATCCCATTAACCTCCAAACTGTTTTTGTCTCTGGAATTTTCATTTGAGATAACCTGCACTGAGATTTTACAGTTCACTGATTATTAGAAGTCAGGGCTGTTACAATATTACGTTTGAGTGAGATAACTTGATTTGCAGCATATGCTAGGTATACCCCCAAAGAATTGTTCTGATTCCAGGAGCAAGATTAAGGTACTAAGGACTGCTGAAGCTTTTATTAAAGGAACAGGGCCGGAAATGAATTCATCTTCTTGCTGTATGTAGCCATAATTTTGCTATTAAAAAAAAATCTAAACCAACAGAGTAAGATTCTGATCTTAATTAAAATGGAGTAAATCCAAAGCAGTTTCACCACACAAATAAACAGTCTGAACTTACATTTCTATTAACTGACATGAGAATCTGGCTTAGTAATTATGAATTTACTTCAACATTTGCTCTACTATTTGCTGTTTGTGGCTTTTTTTTTTTTTTCAACAAAAGAATGTTGTGAATCACTCACCATGAGACCTCACTCCTTAGAGACATCTTCCCAGAGAGATTTTTCTTTATTTTTGAATTAGTAAGTGGGAAACCACAAGGTGAGTGCACTGAGCATATATTTCCCCCCGGGGAAATGTGTGATCATCAGAATGGCTGAGATCTGAATATCTGAACCATTAGATAAAATTATTTACAGAAGAAAAAAAAAATTCTTAAAAATCTTTGTCCATCCTCACACTTGACTTATTTTTCCTCCTTTAGTTAGAGGGCACTATATTCCTTCAGTGCTTTTAGGCTGGCAGCAGGTTACATTATAAAGGTAACGTGACTATGCTCCACAGTAGAGCTGGATTGATTGGCACGAAACATAAACCTATCAAAAGAGAAAATCAAGCAGTCTGATAGCTCTGCTGTCAAGGCACATTTATCTTTCATTGCAGCCTTGGCGGTCCCACTGCTTGGGATTAAAAAGCTAAAATTCTGTTGTGATCATTGCAATAATCTTGAGTTAGTGTGAAAATTTTCCATTAAAATTTAGTTTCAATAAGAACAGCAATTTGAAACCCACATATACCCATATATACATATATCCACATGTCTCCTTACTTCATGCCCAGGTGTTTGAGAAATATCTTCAGTGTTTCTCAAATACCCCTATCAACATTGCTATATACCTCATACATGATTTCCAAAACTACTCATTCACCTTCACATTAGTATATCAACAGTGATTTTACTTGTCTTGACTTGCACACAATGACATAGGCATTGAACTCCAGATTTGCCCTTAAGAACCTTCCCTCTGGCTTCCACCTTTTGCACACCAACTCTGGGAGTTTCACTTTGCTAGAATGACTTTGCGGTTGAGACTGTGTAGATGACGTTTTCCATCAGCATGTAAGGATTTTCTAAAGGAATTGGATCAAGCTCTTTATATGTGAATTGCTTAAATTTCTCTCAACCCTCAAGAACTGCTTTTGAATAACCAATGAAGACACATCGTTTGCCTAGAACTGACATGACAACATTGGGACACAGCTCAAGAACGAAGTCATGGCTCTTCTAATAATACTGCAGATTTGCAAAAATATGTCAAGCCCATGAACAGAAATCAGATCCAAATGTCAAATATCTTTAAAGAAATATTCTTTCTTCCATCTCTTTGGGCTTACACATTACTTAAACTCCCAGTATAAATTCTAGAGTGATAAAAGTGGGGATCGAGGACCAAAGCAACCAAAGTGATTTTAGAGGACACATGTGGGAACACTCCAGATGTGTATAAACCACTGCTGACACTGATTTTGGTACCATCTAACGGTTGGATTGTTGTTGTGAACACCACACATTCTCCTAATCTGCAGAAGTCAAAGCTATTAGCAGGGACACCAGGTCAGGGGAAAGGCTGTTTACATTACCTAGAGTACAAACCTGAAAGAAACAAAGTAGATCAGCAATCTTCTATTATTATTATTCCATATTTCCACAAGTGATAAGAATTGAGGTGTAGGAGAAAAACATTTTATTCTGCCCCATATTGCCTCATCTTGAATCTAGTATTGGGCAGGAGGTTAATGTGCCTGCAAGTAAGAATTTTGTGTTGACAAAATAATGTTTCCACAAATATTTTTGCTAAAGATTTTCTAAGCAGCATTTCTCTTTTCCTAAAGTACTGATTATTTTAAAACATTCTGTACATATTTAATTACCTCTACTGGAAAGACATGCTGTCAGTCCATTGTGGTGGCCTAGGAGGATATAATTGAACACTAAAATACTGACTGCTTTCTAGGCAAGCTTAATGTACAGTGAAATGTACAGTGGATGATAATGTTTTGTACTTAACCACATGCCAGGACAAATTTCAAGATCCATCACTACAAGGCATGCTTATGTGGACCTTCCTACTAATACAGAAGTTGTAATGCAGTTTGGTCAGTTAATGACATAAGAGATGATGAATTTTGAGTTGGTGTCATACATCCTGTTTCACACCTGGTGTATTTCTAAACTGAAGAAACCTGAAAGCCAAGAAAAGAAAAATCAATAGATTATTTTAATTAAAAAAAGGAGAAAAAAACCAATAATTTTTCCTCATCATCCCTTAGCAACTCTGTGATAAATCAAGGCAAATAAAGGAGACAGAAGATCTGGTGCAGACAGAAAGAGTGGGTTTGGGAGATGGAAGTGGTAATTTCTCTTTAATTTATCAAATCTCAGTTTACTCTTTTCAGAGTCTCATTTTAAAAGCCCAAGATCATATCTGCTTTTCATCCACAGCAGAATTTCAATTTCTTCAGTTGCTTCCCAACCTAACATAAAGCTTTTTGAGTCCTGAAAATATGCAGTAGATAACAGTTCTGAGCATTTTTTCTAAATATACTCACATCTGTGTATTTGTTAAAAGTCATTAGGAACCTAGTTATGTGAGAGATATACTATTCTCCTGCAGTGTCTGCTATCTACATAAATAAATGTGTGGTTAGGCATGACCAACATCTCAGAGTTTCAGCTGGTGTATATGCAGTGGTGTAGCTGCATGGATTCCAGTAGAGGTATAATTTATACCAGCTGAGAATCTGAACATAATATTCCATGCTTTGTAAACATCTCCACATATATTGCTTTTGGATGGGCCTTTTAAAATAAAGTGCATACTGATGAAAGTTTACAAACCTTATCAGCCTTGGTATTTCTGTTTCTATGACTCTTTATTATTTATTTTTATTGTTACCTGCAAATCATTTTGGGTGTGAACATTTTGTTTAAG
>WEIU01007376.1:261130-301644 GCA_013389925.1 Aegithalos caudatus | reverse complement strand
CCCCAAACTCAAAGAAAACCAGAACAGTATATTTGATGAAGCAAACATGTGGATATATTCTGGAGTAAATTACAGCACCTTCACATAAACTGCAACACTGGATGGTTCAAATAATGATGTCTGTTAAAGCTCTACTTTTTAATGTATTTCAATACTTGGTATGTAAAATAAGACACCTGTTTCTTCACTCACAACATTAACTTATCAAAGCTCAGAGGTTTTTGTCTGCTAGAATACTTGTAGCTGATAAATTATGTAGACTCCATGTTGTTTGATAATGTGCTCATTTGGTCAACCATTTGAATACATATGTTTGCATTAGATAGATGAACAGTGGAATTTATCTGTCCTTTGTGGAACATCTAAAATTTAGATAGTTATGTTTGAATGAGTCACTGATAGTCAAGGGAGAAATATTAGGGTGGTCAATGCAGTGTTCAGCTTATCCTAAAACAGGTCAGATGACATTGTCTGTCTCAGTGAAAAGCTCATATTATATTTTTAAAGTACAGCCATAAAGTTGTGTATATGTTTTGCAAATTGTCATCAAAAGGCATGATAATGTAAATAAAGCATTTTGCATAAGAAATTGCCAGATTTTAACTGTTTTTCCTTTGAAATATTTGTATAGGGTGTATTGTGTAAAAGTAGCCCACTGATGTTTGTGAACTTAGACCATTAAGGTAAAAAACTTCGTAAGTTTTTGCACATAGATGGTCTGAATCCAGAATTCAGGCCAGGTAGTTGTTAATGGGAACATTTAAAGACAAGTCAGTTTTGGTCCCAGAGTTTACTTTAATTTTTAGGGATAGGGAGATGAAAGAGAGGCTTGCTTTGATGAGGATCTTGTCTCAGAAATGTCAACTACTCTTCTGCTTCCAGATTCTGAAAGGCTTAAAACATTATTTGTCCTTAAATTCCCAGCTCATCACAAGGCAGTGCCTACCAATTGTATCCTTGCATGTACCAATTTCTGACAGCTATTGAAGATTTTCTTAAAACCAAAAGGAAGAAGGTCTGAGTAAAAAGGTTTATCACTTTGCTATAACATCTATGGGATGTTGATATATTTGTTACAAAATAATTTTTTCTTATGGAATAAGACATAAAACACTCAAACACTCATTTGCATATAAAGAATAAAATAGTAAAAACTAAGATAGGTTCTTCAAGCAAGCTTGGGGAAATAAAGACACAGACTTTCAAATTCAGTTTGATAAGTTTATAGTATAGAGGACATCAACAATGTTGACCTTAGGATCGCAATTTTATGCTTTACTTAACATTTACAATGCACTGACAGTTAATCTATATTGTAGTTTATTATTTTTGTACAATAAAAACCCTTTCTATTTTCTAGGTTGCCTTGCTTGATGAAGTGAGAAAGAATAACTATTTTTTTTGAAATCTTTTAAGATTAGGCCAGTATTTAAGTGAATAGATAAAATATGAGCTATGTAATAATCCAAATGTAAAAACCCAGATTAGAAAATTAGAAATTCCCTATTTACTGCTTTTGACTTTTTTAAGATACCCACATGAGATTTTGAGGTCTGGAGATCTTATGTGAGAAATTAAATTCTATACTTAAAACATTTTAATTATGGAATCTGTTATTGGTACATGTTTTTACTAAGTATATAATTTTAGGGTCATTATGATATATAATTATGAATAGGTAGTGCATCTAGATTCTAAAAATACTCATTCTAGAGACTGAGATTAAGTCATTACAGAAAAAGTTAATATACAGTCTATATTAATAAGTGGTATTTACTTGTATAAAATAAGATTCAGTTTCAGTAAATTGTAGTTTCAATGTAAAACTATGTCTACTTGAATTATCATTATTATTGTTGTTAATAATAAATTGCTTGTAGACATTCTACCTAGCCTTGTAATGGTCATTGTGCAATGAGAATGCTCAACATCTCTTTTTCAGCATGACTTTTCCTTCTTTTCTCCAGTGTAATCATTTCAGTCTAGGTCCACTGCCTAGTCTCAACCTCTGTTAAGATTTTGACAATGAAAATTTTCAAACACTAGGTATGTAATCCCATTTATAGTTCTTTTTGGATTTAATTTCTTTCCTGTTATGAGAAATTGGGAAGAATTTTTTAGCTCTTTCCTAGGGCATGAAGCCATGGGCAATATCCAAACTACCATGTCTCTGCTGAGAGTGCAAAGACCATTTGCTGCCAATGCTATCTTCTGCTGCCAATACCAACTTCTAATGTCTATAGTAGAGGGTGTAGTCAACACTCAGCTCCTCTTCTATGCTCAGTCAGCACATGTAAATATATTGCTTTGCTCTGAACCCAGCTCTATGTGATTAGTATTTACACCCTTTACTTATGAATCCCTAAATCAAATGGAAATTTCAAACAAAAGCATGGCAGCATATGTGTAGTAAATCCAGTCTAATCTCCATGTTTGGCAAAATAATTCTGTTCTGGTGTGCAGATAGGGATGGTTTCAGCTGCATCATTCCAAGCTCTGGCACATCATTTAGGGCTAGTGTGGAAACAAACTTCACAGAGCTTTTTCCAAATAAGCAGTGGCCATTTCTCTGAATCTTTCAGACACTCAGCAATCTCTGAAAAAATGTGCTGAACCCATCATTACTAATAGAAGGGCAAGAAAATGTAAAATCTCCTTACTGCTCCTGACTTCCTTCCCCAGAAGCAGCCTGGCAGCTGCTCACCCTACAAGTAAACATATTTGCAAAGTGAACTGTTGTTTCTACTTCGTTCAGCAATAATTTTTGCTTCTGTGTAGCCCCACTTCAGAATCTCATCTGAAAAATACTAAACTTCATGATTTTGTGGTTGAATGCAAAGTTCAAAATATGAAGTGAATGTAACTAACCTCATGACACCTGCTAGAATCCTTTGGCAATCGGAGGAAGTAGTTTGGGGCTGGGAGGGTGATTTAATATTACATCAATTAATAAGATCAATGACATCTAAAATGGTAATATGGATGATTGTAATTTTAAAGCAAAATATTAAGGTAATCTTTTTTGATATAGGCAGAAGCAGGTCTTATCCTGGGGAAAAGGACAATTAGTTGCTACAAATGATTGTTATACTGAAGACAAAAAAGAACAAACTGCCCTGCTTTTCATGATTTTAAAACCATGTGTCTTCTTGTTTAATACACAGAGCCTGGTGTAGCTGAAATTGACTCAATGAAATAATTCCCATTGATTTCAAGGGGTGTTGGATTAATGCCAGAAAAACTGGACACATTGTCTCTAGAAGCAATAGTCTCATCTGCTTTCATAAGCATCAAATTTCTAATACCCTCCCCCATCTTTGTGAGGAAACAAGATCAAACCAACCTACCAAAACCTTCCTCTCCTTGTTCACAAGTTCTGTCAATGGTTTGGTCACTTCTGTTCAAAAAATCTATGTCTTCCTGCAAAAAGTTTGGTGCAAAAAGCCACATGCTAGCCTAATGACATAGGGATACTCTGTTGACTACCAAGGACAAGCCCAGGGAAGGGCATGGTTCCAGCATTCATGCCACACCAGTACAAGCTCTGGCACATCTTTTAGAGCTAGTGTTTGACAAATGGCATGCAGCTTTGTCCAAGTTTACTGTCGCTTGCAATAAAAAATCATATTGGATTATATCTCTGAGTTGTAAACAGGATGAAATGTAGCTACTTTTAACTTAGCAGCTGGTTTGTGACTTTGTTTCCTTTCTCATAAGAAGCATCCATATTTGCAAATAGCAACTAGTGAGTTGTGGACAAGGATTAAATATTTTCTTTGTCCTGTACTGAGATTCACTAGGTAAAGACCCAGGTCACTTGTGTAACTCTACAGTTTCATCTGTATCGCTCTGTTCTATCTTTCTTCTTGCTGTCATTGTATAGAAAACTCACACACTGTCACAGCTTGTCTTTTTAAAGTCTGAGCTCATGGTAGAGTTTTTAATTTTGATAACAATGTGATATCACAAGTCTTACTATCAATTAATGAATACAAAATGGTTTGGGATATTGATAAGCAGAGTCTTATATAGATATAAATAATCTGCTTCATTCACTGTGCCTCTAAAGTCCTCTTTTGTTTGCATTCAAGAAACCTTTTACGGGTTCTGTGACAAATTAGGACCCTGTTTTCATCCTTTCCTTACTGGGTTCTTCCTTTAAGCTTGTAATTAGCTGCAGATGAAACTGTATCTATTTAAGAGTTTAGGCATTTGATTGCTCCTAGAAACAGATACTCACATGTCTAAATGACTAAGTTTTGCCTTCTCTATGCAGGTTCAGTCCTTGGCCCAAAAGTAATTTAGGTCATTCCTGTTTCACCAAAAGCAGAAGGAGATGACTATTCGCATTTTTTACAATTGGATGAGGTGGTACCTTTTTTTGTAACTTTGTAGACATGTTTTTGGCATAGAATTACTCAGTATTTGTATACTTTTAAAGCCTAGAGGAGACAAATAGTTTTGCAAGCATATAACGGGATTTGCTGTAACAGCAAGGCATGCAAGACACAGGGAAAATCTGTACTAAGGCTGCAGCTATGGCTTTTCTCAAGAAAAGAAAAAAATAAACCCCCAAACATCTAGAATGTTTGTTTCAAAGGGCATCAATTGTGAAAAGCGGGACTCTCCGGAGAGTGTTAGAAAGGATGGGCAGTGGAGAAAGAGCAAGGTGGTTGATCCCATTGAGGGATTCTTGGATGTAGGAATCCAGGTGTTATGCAAATAAAATCAACTGCTGGCAGAGCTGCAAAATCACTCACTAATAAGAATGGATTGAGTATTGCCTGGAGGGGGCTGACAGAAACTCAAAGGACAGCTTCTCCTACACGTTACATTTGTTTTACATAAAGTCTGGAATTTTGATTCACTGAGGTTGAATTTGGATGATCTGCTTCCATTATCACTTACCCTACTAACACAGCCCATTGATTTTAGTACCACCTCTGTTCTCTCTCATCCTCCTACATCTGTGTTCCAGGAAACCAATCTTACAGCTATTGACTCCAGAAGTCCTGGCCAGCCCCAGCCTGTGCTCCCCTCACACAGCCTCACACCCCAGCAACACTTACATGCTGCAGCAGCATGGTTCTGGGGCTGCTACTGCTAAAAACCTTTATAGCCTGCCAGGACCTACATATCTGTATTGTCCAGCTGCCACTGGCCTCTGGCAGGCTAACTAATCCCAGCAGTTATTGCTGTGATAAAACACTGCTACATAGAATATGCACACCAACCAAAATGTGATGCAGCATGTCAAAAAGATAAATGACAGGGTTTTCTTTCATATGGTCTATCCCTAATATAAGCTTCTATACACCTTCTCTATGAACATTGCATAAGTTCATAGTATACACATAAAACATACATATATCTGCTTGGATATTGATTCCCACCACCAAATCCAGATACATGTTCTGGCAACATGCAGTGCCAGAATTATTGCCTCCCTGACTGCTCTTTAACAGGAATCTGCCCTAAGTTAAATGTATATGGATTCCCCCCCCCCAGTGTTTATGCACTTTTATACATATATATATGTATAAAATATGTACTTTTATACACATATATATGTGCGTGTGTGTGCGTACATGTCTCTCTGTGTATTTTACATATAAGTTAATATATTAATAAACCAATACCATTTTATAGTATGAAATGTAACTGAATTGTTAAAATTTAGGTAATTCAGAATACCTTGAATCTGCCTTTGAAATGGGAATATCTTTTCCATGCAATCTGTCTGCCCATGTGAAACAACAAATCTACCACACTCTTCTGTGCTCAGAGAGGGAAGAGAAACATTGCTTTGCAACACTAGACAAAACACCTATTGACTTTCCCTGTTTCACTGACCAAAGCAAAATTAAATTCTTTACAGTTAGATTCCAAGCAGACCTGCCTGTAAGTATGCACAGAAGAAAGGCAACATTTTGAAAATTTTATCCACTGTACATAAGTCAGAAGCCCTTTATAAGTAGCAGCTTCATGCTGAGCCTTTGAATTCCTTCTTTCCTCCCTTCTTTCTCCCCTCTCTCACTCCCTCCTTCCCTCCCTCCCTCTGCTTCAGGCTTTTTCTCAATGAACTTGATGATGGTTACCCTCTGACTTCACTGAAAAATATGGAATCCCTTAAGGTCCTCAAAGATACTGCAGAGAAGTCTCCAGACAAAGAAGTAAATTAATTGCAAACAAGTCAATGGTCTACCAGTCTGTGTTGGCTAGTGTTCATTATTTTCCCCCAAATTCTAAATTACCCCAAGTGGTTTAGTCTGATTTAGCCTCAGCTGAAAAGTGATGAGGCTTTTCCCATTAATTTTAGAAAATGCTGGATCAGACTTTACTAATTTTTTTCCTGAACCAAACCTTAAATATGTCAATAAAGTGCCTTTTATGCAGTTTAATGGGCTTGTAGTCATTCCAGTAGTTCCATATTTAAAAAAAACAAACCAACAAAACCCCCCAAAAAATAAAATACTCCAAAACTTATTTCCTTAATCTTATTCCAGCTAATGTGGTTTTGGCTTCTTTTTCTTTGTTACTTCTCCTCCCAGTTGGTTCAAATTAGCTTGCTCATAGTAAATGTCAGCACCGAGACAAAGACTCAAACACAGAAGACTCAGCAATTCTCTGAGGTCTGGTCCTCTCAGGATGCACAAGAGGGAAGACAGCAGAGAAACCTTGTTCTCTTTCATTCCTACATAAAGGACATCTGTCCCCAAGGCTGTTTGTGCGGCGTGTTCAGCGCTGAGCTCCGGCTGTCCCCGGCCGCGGAGCCCAGTCTGTGCGGGCACTGCCATGGGCTGAGTGTGTGTGACACACCTCTGTGTGCTGTTCTAACCCTCCCACTCCAGCATGAGGGCCACTTGCAGCCCTGAATTTGTACTCTTGAGGCTTTGATGTGCAGCGAATTGAAGTCAACGGAGAAATTCCCATTTGAAAGCACCTTCCTGTGCTTTGCACAGAGCCCATCAGCCTGCTGAAGTATTTCCCTCCCCTAAAGCACCCAAGCATCGTGAATGACGTGGAAAGAGATTACTTAGGCACTCTTTTAGATTTTCTTCAGCAAAACAGCCTTAGAAATCTCTAAATTTAAATAAAATATTGATTACTAGAATAAAATTCAGATGTAGTTGTCTGAGGCAAAGTATTAGTATCTGCACCAAACCAACATCTGAATACTTGATAAAACATTGTGGGTTGCAGGAATATCATTATTACAACCACAATGGTCTCTCCTTTTTATAGTAAATAGACTTCAAAAATATGGCACTATATTAGAGTGTATTATTAGAACACCCCTTAATAAATGATGTTGCAGACTCAGGAAAAAAAAAAAAGATATTTTGTAAGCAACAAACTAAATTTTGCTCACTTTACAGCCAGAAGCTGCATTGTTCTTTGGATTAGGCAGAGGGCTAACATGTCCCCTAGCCACAGCACTTTTGTCCCTGGATAGCGAATTATGCACCAAAATTGATGTGCATTCTATTACTAAGACACACAAAAGAATAATTCCTTAGAAATAGGAAATTTTTTGATGTTTGGTGCTCTTTAAATTATTTCAGCATAAAATCACCACGATGAACTTCCTGCTCCGGTGTGTTTGACTGTTTTGGTTTGTTGTTGGCAGTGTTTCAAAACAAAGCTTTCCTAAATGCGACCACTGGTTTCCAATGGGAAGGTTTTCCTGCCGGAGCGTGCTGTGGATGGCTGTTCTTGCTTGCAGCCCTTGCACTCTGCACGGCTCTCTGCAGCTGACTGCACTGACGTCATCTCCAGCACTATCGACACATTCTTTTGTGTGGTGTGAATGAAAAAGTAAATTGATCCCGGTGGGGACTGTGCTCACAGTGAACAGAGAAAAGCTGCCACTCTGCCAGCTATAGATGGCATCAGACGTCTGTTAGTACAGCCTTTGCTTTGGCACTCAGATTAGACAGGACATCAGTTAGAGGGGGCTGATTTGTGCTCCTCAAAAAATAACATGCTTTTCGGGGGGGATAAATGTGACACATAAAAATTAATAGTAATTTAAATGACAAAGGATGCAAAAAAGAACACCTTGTATCCAGCAGGTAGTTTTAGAAAGGACTAATATTATTATGCTAAATTTATGGATGAGAGAAGTGTAATCTCCTTGGGGCTATAGAACAAAGGTAAGGCATAAAGGGGAATTAAAAAACAGCCACCAAATCTTTAACTTGTGAAAAAATATCCATTTTGGAATGTTGAAATCATCTGTACTAAATAAATTATCTGGCCTCACATATTCTGAATTCTAGTCCTGAAATCCAAGTATTTATTACCAGAGCAGTGTTTCTTAGCATGCAAATGCAGAATTAAAAATTCTGCCACAAAGTTTTAGTTTAATTTTGGTGTTAGCTGTTGTTTTATACAGCAAAACAATTTAGCTATTGTTTTATACAGGATTTGTTTAAAAGGGAAAAGAAAAAAATATTTTCTTTCTAAGCTTTTCCCACATTTTCTACATTAACCTTCCACCAATATCTGTTTCTATGTTTATAATGGCTAACACTTTTATCCTTTCAGAATCCCTGAGAGATATGCCCTTCATTTAAGAGTGGTGTAGATACATGTGTGTGAAAGTAGGATTAGAGGAACAAATGGTGGCATGACTCAGGTTCCCTAGAAAACCTGTTACATGGCAAGAAAAGAAATTAAAAGCCGAAATGGCATCCTAGAAATGAACTTTTGTGTCTCCTCTCCCACCATACAACAGCTGTCAGAGGCTCGCTATCCCCTGTCCTCACACCAAAATGGGCTCTACTTATGCTGCAGTAAAATGCTGTCAATAGCTACACATGATCAGGCACGTCTGGTGAAGTTGGGACTCTTGATTTCAGGTTATTTCCTGTCTATCATAATTTTTCCTCTTTATTATCCAAGAGTGTGTGAATGTTATGAGTGGCTTGAGCCAGCAGACTCAGTGCACCACCTTGTAAAGTAGAGCTGCCAACATCTGACCTTTTTTATCTGCAGTCTGACACAATGGGAAAGCTGACCTGCACGGTTCTGGAGTGCTAACACTGCACTTACAGCCATGACATTCACATTCTCGGATCAGAGAAGCCACATGCCATCACAGCAATGGGTGGTTACACCCAGGCACATTCTATTAGAAGGGTGACCTCTTGTGCAGAAAAGCATCACAGACTTGGCTGACCCCTGTGAAAGTTCATATTCTGGTCAAGTCTCACTGTATGTGAAAGTGCTTGTGGAGAAATTAGTTTCTACCCATTTTCCAGGCTTCTTGGGATTTATACAAAGATGTATTGCAGGTAATATAAGACAAATCCCTGTAACCTGGCTTAATTATGAACGGAACTCTTAATTTGCATTTAGTGAAGGAAGGATAATTGGTTGGGTAAGTCAGACACTCTTTGGCTGACTCATTTTCCTTTAGGAGTGTATACAGTTTCATTGTGAGGCAGAATTGCCCACATGATTTCTCTGTGCACGTTTGGTTCCATATATAATTGCCTTATTCCAAAACACAATCATAACAAAACCACTTGCAATGTCAACGTTAGCTAAGAAAAACATGGAATTATTTCAAAAACATAACTGCAGAGTAGACTCTGTGGGCTGCAAAGTTACCAGTCCAAGATGCTGCTGCTCTTTCTTATAATGGAGCTTGACTCGGTGGAACTTGTTTGATTTCAGTGTTCATGAATATGAGACCATTTTCGTCTCCTAGATCAGAGACTCCAGTGAAAAAGGGAAGAGCAATTTTTATTATCCTATTTTAGTATTTGAAGGGTCATTTTTAATTTTTATTATCCTATTTTAGTATTTGAAGGGGTGTAAAAATAGGTTGATGCCATAGGCAGAAAATTAGCACTGCCATTTTGCCACTTTTAAAAAATATATATATATATATGCATTATAGGTATGGGATTTTTTTTTTCTATAGATTTTCCATAAAGGTTTTATCACAAGGTGACCTAGTCCACATGAGAACTCCTGAATGCTATCTGCATAAAACTGAAGGATAAATAAAGTAATTTTGACGCTCCACCAAGAATTTTGTGGGGTTTGTTCCTTTTTATATAACTCTGTTGAGTGTTGCTATAAATCTTAGTGTAAAAGAAGAAATAATTTTTTTCTCAGAATTTTCATCTGAGATGGATTTTTCAGGCCCCACATTAAAAGAGGTGCTTTAGGGGCCACAGAAAAACTATTTTATTTTGACATACTTGGAGTTACATTTTATTATGTTAATTACAAAATTCTTTTTGAAAATCAAATTAATTATTTTGTATTAAAATGTTCTTAACATTTAAAAAGACTGAAATTCAAATGAAAGGTCACAATTTTTCAATCAAAGCAGCTGAAGTGATTTAAGTGTCTAATTTCTTAATTTTCCCTTTTTCCCCCCAATTTGTTTTTGCTTTTGTTTCTTTTGATGGGAAAAGAAAAACAAAAACCAAAAAAACCAAAAAATAAACAAACAAAAAACAACCCAAAAGTGGAGGAAAATCATTCTGTTTCCATTAAATAGACAATCTGGTGTCTGTCCTGCTTTACTCCCATGGGAAGAGCATAACAGATGTGCAAGAAGGACTAACATTACATAGCTGATAAGTTTAATAGACAATAGACTGATAAAGTGTTCAGTAACTTCTCTCCTCTTGCTCACCATCCCCTGCCCATCCAGCTGCAGTAAGAACTTGAAGTGAATGTTGGCAGTGAAGGGACCCTTGAGCAGGAGGCTCTGGAGCAGGGAAGCACCATCAGGCAGGGACACACATCTGTTACCAGGTTAAAACTGGGAAGCTGGACAACCTTTGAGCCATTATGGACCCATGCATGAAAGTATGGTTTTATGCTGGAAACACAATCTTAGGGAAGATTGCCTGGGTATCCTTATAAATTAATATAAAAATCGTATGCAGAAAGCCTAAGGTGATGTAACCACAATGGATTTTTGTTTTCATGGAAACAAAGCTGTGAATTGCCTGAGTGTAGTGCACTGTAACTAATCCCACTGGACTGCAGCTGATCCATAGCCGCCAGGTTTGGTGAGTAGAGGAAAAAGCTTGGACTCAGAACAGTTTTTTCTATCCTGCATTACTCAAATTTGCTGTTGTCCTGGAGTAGGGTGGCAGAAGAGGAGACATTGAGTTTTGAAAGATAAGGGTATCAGAGATTTTGGAAACATACTTGGCATTTATGGATCAGGGGGATGTTTCTGTATGAGTTCTGCTCCTTTCCTTCACCTCCTTGTGGCTGTGCTGTTTTTATCTGCAGGAGGTGGTGTCCCTCCCCTGCTCCCACAGGCTGCATTTCTTTCAGCCCTGTTCAGCCCAGAGAAGCAATGATTCCTGTGGTCTGGAGAGGTTCTCAAGAGCAGACAGATTTCTTGGGGGGAAGGGGCAGAAGTTGTTAAGTCTACTGCTGATCACAGTGGTGTTATTTTCTGACTTGACAAATGTGACTCACCCCTTACTCAGTGAATTGGCACAACAGGAATATTGTAGAATTCTCTGCTTTGACTTCGACATCAAATTGTGGGAGATTATTTTCTCTCCTCACCTAGTAAACTTTTCCTGTCTCCTTGGTGAGATGAGAAGACTGACTGTGAACACCACGTGCATTTTGGAAAGAAGTGACTTGGAAATACTAAATCATTAAGTCTACTATTGTTCACCAGCAAGCCACCATCTAATAAAAGTCCCATTTTTTTCCCATCCTGACCTGAGGAATATTCAAAATATCTGTAGGATAGAAAGGTTTGTTACCTATTATCAGTGACCGAAGCCAGCTTCTTTAGCTGGCTCTGGCTGTGTGGTTCCCCTGGGTGAACTATAAGCAGTAAAAGTCTTTAGCTTCCACATCTTCCTTGGAAGCAGTTTTCTAGTTCATAAAAGAAACTTCCTTCCCTTAAAA
Source organism: Aegithalos caudatus (assembly GCA_013389925.1). Classification (NCBI taxonomy): domain Eukaryota; kingdom Metazoa; phylum Chordata; class Aves; order Passeriformes; family Aegithalidae; genus Aegithalos; species Aegithalos caudatus. Next base: position 289,734 of record WEIU01007376.1, on the reverse strand, counting down.
GTGCAGAACTCTTCAACCTTGGTGGTGGTGAATACTCTTTCACAAATAGAAAATACATTATTTTCTTAAACATCAGTGGTCAACTTACCAATAAGTTCCTATAGCTAGTTTAGAATCTCCATCTTGTTTCCTGTAAAGCAAGTTAGGTTAGGTCACTGCCTGAAATCTGTCATGAAAATTGAAGTTGAGCCAAAAAGCAGCCGTTATAGTGTTCCCGTCCTGGGAAATTAAAACATGTCAGCGGAGGAGTTTAACAGATTTGTTGTCATGAATATAATTTTGAAACAGAAGGCAAGCTTGTCTCATAGTGCAGTTTGGGGACCCCACGATTAATGCTGCTATTCAGCCAACATGGATGCTTTATCCTCATATATCACAGCATCTCACTGCTGGGCTGACACAGGGACACTTGGCCAAAAGAACAGCATGCCTGGCTTGGGCAGGGGTATTTACATGCCTGCAGCACACAGACTGGTTACACTGATGTAGCTGTGATCTTAGAGAAAAACCAGTAGCAAGAACCTCCTTTCTCCAGGTACCACACTGCCAGACTCCATCAGACTGCTCTGCAATGTAGTTATTCACCAATTTTTGCAGTGCTCCCTTCTGCACCAATTTCCCCCAGCACTGCAGTCAGGTGTTTCTCTCTACTCCCAGTGACCTGGGCTGCTCTTTTTGGTCCTACATAGGGGATTTCTATATGGCTTGAGTTTTCTGTAGAAACCATTTGCTGTGGTGATGCTGCCTGATAGTTATTTTTAACTTGTTTTCCTTCCTTTTCTCTCAAAATAAAATATCTCTATGAGGGGTTTAAAAATTAATAATTATTGGAGAGAAGTGAGATCAAAAGGCAGTTTATTGCACAAAAATATTTTAATTGAGTTTTTAGATAACATATACTTCCAGTAGCACAGAAAGCAGTGATGGATGGTAAAAAAAATCATTACTCAGAACTCCCATTGTTGTAAAACAAATTCAGTTGAATGGAACAAGCCAGGGAAGACTTTGGCATTTATTCAAAGTAAGGTTATGGAGGCAAAAAGCTGAGAAGTGTTTCAAATGATATGACATTACAACAGAAGACACAAAATTTACTTATGGTAGAAAGTAAAAAAACCTAACCAGCAACTGAAAGAGGAAATGGAGTGGGATGGACTCTGATTTATCTCACCTTCTTCAGCTAGTGATGTTCTTAGCTATGTGCCAATATCTGGAAAAGATGCCCAGGTCACTGGTGTCTTATCCAGCATGTGACAATTGTACCATGGATCTCTCTTCCCTGGAGGAATAGAGATCCATGATATACGGACCTACGCTTCCAGTATTTAACTGTTCTTTAGCTCCTCCAGAGCCAGGGCTTCACAAGATGAAAATGGAAATCAATTTTTGAGGATACAAATGGTTTCTTCACAAAATAAGTTCTCGTTGCAAAATTGCCTTCATCACATGTTTATATATTTTCCATTCAATGGGCCAATAATGATACTAATTATCTTCATTATTCTTGAAAAAGCCTTCACAATATAATTAAAACAATTATGGTTGTGACATTAAAATAAAAGGCAGAATGAAGGAGATATGTAGAGGACAGTTAGAAACAGTAATAAGAAAAAATATCAGAATTAATTGAAATTTAGTAGAGCTAATGTCCCTATTAAAAAGAGTCAATTGAGCCTAAAACATTAGCAACCTATATATTAGAAGATTTTAGTTTTCATATGTATGTTCCTAATGTCTTATTAGGAAATCAAATTTTGAAGTCCTTAACTCAATTTTTTATTCACTTCTCACTCAGACAAAAGTTTAATCAACTTCAATCAAGACCTTGGCCCAGCATGCTAGATGAGCTGTGTCATGTTTTACTGCCATCAGATGATAATGAAAAGTTACCGCTATAAAATATAATGAGGTAAAGGACATTTTATGCTGAATGATTTAATAACACTTTGTGCTATATAACACTTATACAGCCAAGAAAGGGTCTCAAAGGGCTGTACAAACACTCATGAATGGGTTTTAAGAGCAATGTCTGTGATTTAGGAAATTAAAGTTTATTTTAACTTTCCTGATAAAAAGGCACAGTTGGGTTAGATGGGTGAAACAGAAGTCTCTTAAACGGAGGGATCCAAAGCCCAGCCATTCCTACATGTGCTGTGGCTATGCCTCAGTGTGGGCCCATGCTCACTGGCTTTCCTCAGATTTCCTGATGCTTTGATTGGGAAGCTATTTTGTCTCAGAACCATCTTGTAGAGAATTTCTTCTGTCCTCAATATTCCTTCAAAGTTCAATTTACTCTGCTTGGCTCATTTGTTCATTGTCAGAACAGGTATACTTGGAGCAAAATCTCCTTTTTAGAAGTGCAGGCTGACCATTCATTCAGGTTTAGAACTGTCCTCTTTTTCAGAACTCCCAAATCACTCTCACTGTATTTCAGTAAGTTAATTTCATGTGAAAATAATGCAGAAGGAAATATAGCAGAGGTGTTAAGTTATTTTTATCATGACTTGTTGATTCCTTCCCATTATTTTTTATTGTTCTTTAAGCAGAAAATTAATATATCTGAGCCTTCTTCTAACAGTGGAAATATTCAAAATGCAATCATAAAATTCTATTAGGTTGTCATTGCCTTTTCAGCCCTTCTAGTCAGAGGAGCTTGCTTACTGTCAGAGATCAGAGATCACAGCCTGCTACAGCCACAGACTCACAATGAATGAAAGAACGCATTAGGATTTGTGGAAGGGTAAAGGCAGGGCTCTGCTTTTTATATCCTACTGCTTTAGGTGCACAGCTGTAACAGTAATAAGCTATCAGAGGTGTGGTAAAAGTTCTGAGTATTAGGGAACTACCAGGCCCTAGAGAGTATGTTTGAGATGGAAAAATCTACTGCTTCAGAGAACCTGTATCCATGCTGTGAGGAGATAATATATCTTTCTGCCTAATCTTTTGTGGTGTCAACTTTCATTCAGGTGATTGTTAATCTCTTCGACTCCTACTCAGTCATTTTCATGGTTTCATCTGACCTTCAGTCCTATCCAGCACTGATAGATTCCTTATGTCCTTAAAGCCTTTACAGAGAAAGGCCCACAAAGTGCTGAGTTTTGTTTGATAATCAAAGCACGACCAAATACAGCACATGAAATTTCATCTGATACAGCCTGCCCATTTGTCTTTCCCATACCTTCCAAGCAGAAGACAACTGGGACTTCATTGTGTTTTCCTTCTGGTCCTCTCTTCCTCCCCCATCCCAGGACTTCCAGAGTTAATGTCTCACATCTCCTCCCCGCTTCCTGGTCTTTGCTGAATTTCTTGCAGCAGTCATTCTCTCTTGTTTACCTCAGGATCTGCCATGGTCCAAACTTCATTTCTTCTCTTATCTGGTTCTCCATCTCCAGTGAAAATGTATTTAGTCTGTCTTCCTCCAGCACCGCTGACTTTTGAATAAAGCAGTTTAACTTCCTCACAATGTCCAAGTCCACATCCTAGGGCATCCACTTGTCTCTACATTTTGATGGCATCAGCTAGACTGAAAATCATGTTGATGTCAGAATACATTATAAAATCCAGAAGCTGAAAGGTGTTTGGCTCTCTTTTGCACTATTTTGTTGAATAATGAGATGTAAATTATAATTTTCATGATAGATCTATTTTTACAGTAAAGATTGTCCTTTGTGAAATGGAAGTATCTATAGAGGCAAAATCTAAGATCTCAGGTCTCCTTTTCCTAACACTTGCATCTCAGTGTGCTGATTTTGACTAGTATACTTAATTTTCTTCATGGTAGCTGGAAAGTGGCTGTATTTTGTATTTGTCCTGAAAATAGGGTTTATAATATAAAGATGTTTTTGTTACTGCTGCTGAGCTGTGCTCACACAGCATCAAGGTTTTCTCTTGTTTTTTTGTACTGCCCCATCAAGGTGGAGTCTGGGGATGCACAAGGGGTTGCCAGAACTCTGGAGGCCAACTGACCCCAAGGATATCTCAGAACATATGGCATCATGCTCAGCATATAGAGCTGGGGGAAGGACAGGAGGGATGTGCAGGGAGACGTTTGGAATGATGGTGTTTGTCTTCCCAAGTCAATGTCACAAGTGATGGAGCCCTGAAGTCCTGGGGATGGCTGAACACCTGACTGCCCATGGGAAGTAGTGAATGAATTCCTCGTTCTGCTTTGCTTTGCTTGTGTGTGTGTGAAGCTTTTGCTTTACCTATTAAACTCTTTTTTTCTCAACCCTCATGTTTTTTTTACCTTTCCAGTTCTATCACTCATCCCACTATGGAGATGTAACACCATAGGCAGGTGAGCAAGTGGGTCTCTGGGGCTGAAGCTGCTGGCCGGGTTTAAACCACAAGAGTTTGGTTTACAAGTGTTTATGTGTTTATGTGTGTTCTGTTTTTATTATATAACAACATAATTTTAATTTAATGTAAAAATTATATTTGAAATTCTCTTTTATAACTTCGGAGAGTTTTGTTGTCAAGCAGGAACTGATACACATTTCTATTCTCTCTGTTTCCTGAAAGGAACCTTACAGTCCCAGAGTGACCCTTTGGTAGCTATTCTCAGCACTGGTGAGTCATTCATTAGAGCTTTTGAGTCATAGACAGGATCAGTTTCACATAGGCAACAGAATCACAACTGCACTTGCTATGTAAGAAATGAAGGCAGCAGTCAGAGACTAAATAATCTGGCAAAACTTCTCTGTTTTCTTCCTTCTCCACATCCTAATTTCACATCTTCTGAAGCCTGTAGACATTCGTTATTGAAATGTATTTTGTCACCAGCAAACTTTATTTTTATCAGCTTGCTAAGAAAAGATCAAATTTATTGGGCTTTGCTGTGCTGCAGCTAGAACAGTTTTCTTCAGGCAAAGGATGTTTTGCAATGACATTGAATGTGGATTTATTCCTTTGAGAGATTATAGTGAGTTGTCTAAGGGATAAAATAAGTGCACTTTTTGGGATAATTAATTCTAGGACAGAGGTCTATCTAACCTAGAGTCAGGAAACAGGTTAAAGAAAGACTATTTGACAGGAGAATCTTAGAGCAATGAATGAATGACTTTGATTTTTCAGTTCATTTATTGATTTACCTGCAAGTGACAGCCTATCCAATTATTATTTAGTAAACGGAAAAAAAAAAATCAGTACAACAGAAATTAAATGCAAAACTCCTTTGAAGACAAATTTTGCCATTCTGCTGTGCCATCCTCATTTAACATCCATAGACTTCTACCATTAATGATGTAATGATTTGCTTTTTAAAGATGAAAAACTTTTTCCTCTCTTCTCTCCTGTCCTGGTTTCTCTAATTAACAGATGAACATCTACACCAGCCAAAGAATTTCCTACATGTTCTCTCTAGGCTCCATCTTCAGTCTTCTCAAACAGACACTCTTGCTTTAGAAAGCATAATTTTCATTTTGAAAGGACAGACTATTGAGAGGTAAGGAGATAAAAAAGGGATTGAAGTCTGAGATTCCTGCAGATGTGCAGCAGTGGAGCACAGCAGTGACTGGCAGCCAGGTGGTTGCTCTGATGGTTGCTGGTACAGAGTCACACTTGACGCTCTCTTTGCTGGGTTGCAGGTGGTTGTAGTTTCAAAGGGCTGTGGGAACAGAGCTGAAATAAATTGTTCTCTCAGTGGAGAGTACTCTCTGTAACCTGCTTGCAGCATGATACTTGCCATAGCATCCAGATATCATCTGTACTTGAAGTCTTCCTCAAAGTTATTTTCTCTAAGAATACATGCATACATGCTGTTTCTTAAGAATCAAAATAACCTAGAAAATCTTGCAGATATCTCAGTTCTTTTTTTTTTTTTTTTTTTTTTTCCCACTTTTTCATGATGGAAAATTTCCATTAATTATTCTGTTTACCTTTATTTTTTCAAGGTAAAGCAGAATCCTTTAATTGTCCAAATTAGTTCAGCAAAACACCAAGCTGAATTTTCCGATTGTAATACATTCCTAGCAGAAGTAAATATTCTAAACAGTGTTTTTCCTGATTACTATTCTTCCCAGGAAATTTAATATTCCAGAAGTCTTTGTAACAATTTTCACTATGAAATACACGGTCAATAGGAAATACATTTTGCTTGTACAAGAGAAGAATAGTTCAGCTAAACAAAATGTAGTCATTGGCTCTCTAGGTTATAAGGAAAGGCAGTTTAATGTTAAAACTGCTTGAGAAAGATTTTGGAGTTATTTAACAAATAAAAACTTGTGAAAAGCTTTTCATCAGAAATATTAAATCATAATATTCGTGAAAATTCAAATGCGACAATTTTAATTATATATCTTTATATATATATATTCCCATTGCACAGAAATTTGGAAATATAAATCACTTACAACTAGTGTAATGTGGAGAAAACAGTGAAATGGTCAGGATTGTGGGTGGGGTAGAAATTCAATTTTTTTCACCCAAATAACAATTTGTCAGAATTTTAAAATTTTTTGTACTGTTTACTGTTTTTTTACTTAGTACACTTCTTTAGTAACACCAGTAGCTTAGCAGCAAATGAAACAGTAATAATTATTAAAGTGCTTAATATGCTCTTCATTCAGGTGACAAAGTCTGGGGACATTGATTTTGTGTCTTCATTTTGGTTCCCACTTGAATTTATTTACAAGCTCAAAGCAAATTTCATATAGTTGGGAACTTGAGAACCCTCTTTGCTCAGAGGACTTCCTTCGCTTGCTGAACACCTTTGCAGTAGTTCATGAAACTTAAGGGATTTAAAAAAGATTTACAATCTTATTGCAGTGCTGGCAAGAGTAGTCCTATATTTCAAAGGGGAAAAAAGGGAAATAATCAGAGGACTGCAAAGAAAGTACTGTAAAAGCTTGGCTATGACTGGATATTTATGTCTGCAATTTCACCTTCACAGTACTGCTTTTAGTTATAAAATTGCAGCAGCACAACTTAGAAAATGAAGCACCCATTTTGAAATATATTCATCTCTAACCTTTATGTAGCTTTAAGGAGTATTTGCTTTGCTGTCATAAAAATGAAGATGAGAAATTAATTTAAATATTTGGACCCTTGTACTGTTAGTTCATTTTTCTTATTATGCTTAAGAATGTTTTTTTCCCAGACTAAAGCTTTTTTGTCAGAAAACATAAGCAACATCACCTAACAAGTTCACAACTGGGACGTTGCATTGATTGGATCAAAGTTGGGTTGGAAGGAAACAAAGAATGAACACCTGATAAAAGCTATTAAAAAAATGCCCCTCCCTTGAAAGCAGGGAGCATTAAGTTATTTGTATGACAGATTTAATTTCTTGGTGTGCTTTGGTAGGAGCTACACTCAGTAGCATGTAAAGACAACTGAAGGATACTGTTCAAAAGAGGTTTAAGTCAGTTTTTGAAAGCTGGAAGCTGAAGAAAAACCTGGATTTACACAACAGATGACAAATTTTGTCTTAACCAGCTTACGTAGAAATTTTTTGAAGGTTGGAAAACTCCTGGTTCAAACCATGTCTGATTGAAATGAATGCAGAACTTCCCTGTGCCAGAGGAAACTCTTGACTTTCATACAGAAAATTCTTATATTATAACAGTTCTAAAACTCATTTATGAATGAGAACTTTATCATTGGTTACAAAGAATTTTTCCAGGCTCCAAATGGAAATTTCAGACTGGTAAACGTTGGAGGCGTCTTTCTGTCCCTTGTAGAGAGGACTATGGTCCACCTTATTTCTACTCAGAAAAAGCATTTTAATTAATTATCCGAAGTTTTAAAATATTATGCTAGTGTATAAAAGTCTGTAAAAGTATAAAGTCATCAGACTTATGATGATGGGAAAAGCAACTAGTATGTCTCTAACAGGAGATAGAGGTAGATGAGAAAAAACAAAAAGAATATGGGATTAGTTCTGTGCATGAGTACTTCCTAGTTGTGGAGAGAAAAATATGAACAGCTACAAATATGTTTGAATAAGAGAATGTGCAGAGCTATCTTCTGAGAGATGACATAGGCAAAAAAGACCTTAGATCCAGATTCTCCAAAACACTCATTTGTGCATGTAGACACACACAGAGTCCATCTCTTCAGCAGCAGAAATCTCGGGACTCTACTGAAAACATATCTACTTTCTGCCAATTTTCTTGTACTCAGCCCCTCTGGCTTAATGTATCTAGAAATTTAGAATCATTAAGTGATCTTTATCACTCCACGTTTGGCATCTCTAGGCTTAAATCCTAGCAGGGCGTGAAAGACTATAAAAGTAACACTGAACAAACAGTAGAATTCACTTGACAAGACAAATCAGCATAGATTTCTTGTAAAGAAGCAAATTTTGTAACCTATTAGATATTAATTATTATAAGCATACCTAGTGATTCCCATTAATACTATATGCTCTTTTACCTTCATTCTATTTGATTAAAAGTCCAATCAGCCCTCGCTTTATGGGATGCCAAAGAAGCTCTGAAGTAAATAGTACACTTTTAAAATTCCTGTAACTCCTAAACTAAAGAAGCAAAAAGAAGAGGTCAAAAGAAGATAGTACACATATGAAAATATGCTTGTATTTGTTAAGAGATAAAAATAAAGCAGTCAAAATGAACTTGTTCTAAAGCACATAATCTCTATCACCCTGTGTCCTGATGAGAATGATTCTGGCTGTAGTAAATGAGACAACATGTTCACTGTGAGTAAAATTATCATAGACTAAACATTGCATTTATCATCATGGAAGCACTTTAAATACTTCATGTAAAATTGTTGCAGAAGATTTTAGTTTAGCAGGTGTTTCACATCTACTTTTTGCTTGTTTGTTTAAATATAAAAGCAAAAAAACCCAACTCCCAAACCCTGGAACTTAACACTTCAATATTATATGCTACTTCTTCTGGTATAACCCACTGAATTTGTCAGCTAACTTGTGCACTATTTAAAGTACCTAATAAATGGTTGTAAGGGAATCACATAGTTGCTTATATATGCAAAGAGGAATACTTAAAGATAGGCAAAATGAATGTCTCCCGAGGTACCTGTTTTTCTTTGCTAAGCAGAAAGAAAATGTAGGCTCCTACTTGAAGAATACCTTTTTGTTAGACATGTAAAATTTAAGACCATATTATGGTGCTTAAGAGTGGCAGAGCAGATCCAAAGGTCTGTCTAGTTTTTGTCATTCCTTTAGAGAACTTACCTTGGTCTGTCTCATTTTTCTTCTTCTCCTGAAAGAGAAGTTCTGGAATCTCTTTCCTGACTAGGTGCACTTTGCCTGCCTTTGTGACGTACCAGGTCTTATAAACAACTGTCTATAATAAGGCTTGCTCGCATAGTAGTTAATGGCTTCTTTCAATGGGAATGAAAGAAATTTATAAGTCAATGTAGGAGAGAAGGATTTCCTGTGTATTTTGTGAGGAATCCCTCCTTATCTAAACTTGTGAGGCTCAGGAGGATTGTGCCATGCCAGCAGCTGAGGCACTCTGGTGAGTGGGAAATGCTGAGGGCAGCAGGCACTGTGCTGTTTGCAGAGAGCTGTGTCACTTGGGTGATTTATTTTGCACTGCCCTGTGTGGGCCTGTTAAAATACTGGGCTTTCGCCTGAGTGATGCAGTGTTTTTTTAGGGAATCCTTTCTCACTACAGCAGGGAAGAAGAAAGGCAGTGCTACTTACTCCTTCCTACTTGATGGGAAAACCTCTTGAGGGCATGGATTTATATTAGTCAGATCTAGTGACCCTGGCTTTTATTTTCATGCACTTACCACTTTTACTGAATAAATCCATGCTTGCCTTCTAAGCTGGGGACATTTGAGTATGAACCGCTATCATATTTTATAAATAAGCTAAAAGGAAGGTCAGGGATTGCTGCAGGAACAGAACCTAGGACCTCAGATAATAAGTTTTAATCTTCACAAATCATCCATATGGTCTCTTAGATTGAATATGCTTTTCATAATGAATCTCTAAGTACTAAACCACAATTTTAATTCTTAAGTCAAGGATAACAACCAAGAGAGAACTGATTTCTAGCATGTGACTGGCAGTTAGGGAGTAGCTATCTGATCTAGATTGAACAAGTGTCAAGATCTCTTCTCACAAATCTGATAATATAAAATGTCTCTGTTATTTAAATGCACTTGACCTATGAAAAAAAAGAAATCATAATTGCATGGATATATGAATTTCATTTGTTTTTGTTTTTATTTTTCTACTTCTTTTCGTTTGCTGTTGATAATGACCTGAGAAATTATATCAGATCACAGACTTCTGAGACAAAAATCTATAATGTACTAAAATTACCAAAAAGCCAATATTAAAGTATTTTATCTCCCTTCTTTCGCTTGGTGATTTACTCACTGAATTAAAATAAACACATTTCAAAAAAGAAGAAAAAAAAATCACTGGCGAAAAAACCTTTTCTGACACCAGAAGGTACAGCAGACACATCCTGTAAACTCAAAATCTGAGAAATCAGATGCCTAGGGAGAGGTTTCCTGAACTCTTTATCACTTTTTCTTTGTTTGAAATGTCGTCAGCAGCATTCCTCCAAACCATATGAACTTATAACTTTCATCTGCAACAAACATCAAAAAGGAGCATGTATTCCAGCTCACAGAGTGGTTTATGTGGTTCCTCGGGGTCTCAGGCTTGTTAAGGCAGAATGCTTCCCGAGTGCACGGAACAAGTGTGAGTCAGAGAGACCCATCTGTTGATACAAAGAGCATGTGAGGTCAGCCTTAAGCCTCTGAAGTGTGAGTTTGATGAAGTTCTTGTTTATGCTACTAGAAGGTTTCCAGTAAATGACACAAATCCTATACCTAGTCCATTTGCCAGTACACACGTCCTCCCTGAAATGCATCTTCCAGATAAATAATGTGAAAATACTATTTTTCTGTTTTCCCCTTCCCTTTCTTTTTTCCTTTTTCCTTTTAATTCTTTTCTGCATTCACTAATTCACTTATGAATAGCACTGCTACCACAGGAAGTGATAGAACCTGATAAGACACTTTATGGGCTGACAAAATTGGCTGTTCTTATGCATTAGGAAGAGCAGAGATGTAGAGAGAATACACTAATACTAAATATTAGCATAAACATCTTTTGCAGATCCCATATTTATACCTAAATCTGGATGAATCCACACACTATCAAAAGGTACTGAAATGTTACTAGACTGAGGAGCACATGAGGCTACCTTAAAACTGTTAGATAATTTTCATCATGTGTAAAAAACTTTAAAAGGCAGTTATAAGTAAATCTTCAATAAAATACAACTGCAACCACATGAGACATAAAAGAATGGATTTTCTCTTACTGTATGTCATATATAGCAACTGAGCATTCAGTCTCAGAGGTAATTAAATGTTTTGGCTGAAGAAACATATATTCATATGAAAAGATTGGTTTGTGCTAATATAAAAATAGTACACAATTAGTGAGTATTAGCTGTTTTTGTGGGAAAAGAACCCCCTACCAAAAATACTGTCTTGTAATAGTTAAAATAGGACTGAAAGGCAATGAGTTAGATAGATATAGAGAATGTTTTCCATATGCAGGGAAACTAAATTGAATGGACCTCTTCATCTTGGAAAGAACAACTTGACAGTTGCATAAATTTACTGTGGAGAACAGGGAATACTTGTTGGATGTCTTGGAGCATGGGAACTCAGGAGGACACACACAATAAAGTTATCAGGTAATGAGTTTAAAATAAACAGAAGGAAACACTTTTCCGTATTGTTGCATAACTGCACTGTGAGGTAATTTCCACAAGATGTTGCAGATGCCAAAAATATAAATGGACATAAACAGACTTTAGAGAAATTCATGGGAATACATCCATAAGTAACCCAGATGCAATGTCTGGCTCAGGAAATATTCAAAGTGATTGCTGCCATAGCTGAGAGGATGGATCAAGAGTCAAACACTTTATACATGTCTTAATTTTTCCATTTTTCTCTATATTCACTGGTAGCCGGAGACTCTCAAATTTACACCACCATGGGTCATGACTAGGAAAAAAGAAAAATACTGTCTTATATCTGTTGTTTATTTGAGATGAACTGTGAATTTTTACAGAATCTATAGAAAATACAGTATATACATAGAATAGAATTTTGAAATTATCTACTTTATTTTTTTACCTATTTTATTTTTCCCAGTTCTACCTCATAATTTTCCCTTAGGAGTTACAGTGGGAACAGGCTTGCTCTCCTCCATACCCTGATGGCCAAGATGTTTGTAGTCCCTCAAGTCAGGGGCAGACTAAGGCTGAGTGTCCTCCAGTGGACAATTCCAGCATTCTGTGAAGACAAATGAGAGCAAAGGCTGTTTGATAGAAAATGTTATTTCATGAAAATATGGATTTATAACAATTTCTCCTAACATTAGCTGTAGAAATCTGACTCATACAAAACCTCAGGCTACCTACAGTGAATTATTTAGGTTTCTTCTGTAGTTAATAAAATGATAGAAGAGTTAAGGATAGAAAGACTGGTTCAATTCCCTTATTTTTCTTTCTCTTTCTTTCTTTCTTTCTTTCTTTCTTTCTTTCTTTCTTTCTTTCTTTCTTTCTTTCTTTCTTTCTCTTCACTGATTATAGAGAGTTCACAAATAATTTGTTTGCAACTAATTATCAACTTCTTGTATAGCTAAAGGGTAAATGTGACCCATAATGTCCAATTTCCCAAATTAATACCCTTGTCAGTACAGGGGGATTTTTCTCATTTAATTCTGTGATGTATCCCAGAGCTGAATTTCCCCAAATGCTTTGATGTCTCCTTTTGTTTTCTGCTAAATGTGATTTCCTTTCTGAAGCAAATTATCCTTTAGTCAAAGATAGTGAATTTCCAGCCCTAAAAAGCCTTTTATTAATTCATGAACCAGATATAAAATAAACAGTAGCAATTTAATTCCCATCTGCTTATTGCTTTTTCGGGGCCTCTTTGTGTACATGCCATCATCATCCTAATTGCTGCTTGGTCAGTCTCTGCATCTCTTCATTTGCATATAAGCAAAGACTGACAAAAAAGTCTCCAGCAAGCACCAAGTGAGGTGAGGTGGTGTTCTTGTAGTGTGAAACACTTCTCTAGCAGTCTGAGACCACACATCTCATTTCATGTGGGATATTGAAGAATTAACATCTTCCAGTCACTTAACCATCTGGACAGAATATGAAGTGACAACTTAGTCGTACCATGAGGAAGTCATGATCTCCTCAGCTTTCCTGTAGATGTAGTTTTAACACAATTTAATGTAATTACAACAGAGGATTTTGCATGAGAAGAAACAATTTAGTGTTCTACGGCATGGCATGTCTCAGCTGTGAATCAGATGTGAGTGAGCTGAGTCTTTCTCTTTATATATATCTACTACTAGAAAGCATTATGGCAGGAATTTTAAAGCAATAAATTGAAAAGGCTACTGAAAAGCATTGTTTATATTAGAACAGATAATAGATCAAATCTTAATTTACATGCTACCCAGCATAAGAATTTACCACATAAATTCATTCACCAAAGGAAGGATAATATAGTCTCAGAAATTTCAGTTTCTACTTGTATATTTTTCTGTACAATAATACTAGGATAAACCTGGAAGGCTTTATAGAAATCTGGAGACTGTATTGCAAAAATGTCAAAAAGTACCTGTTTCCATTTTATGAATTCTAGAAGATAACATCATATCTATCAAAATCATATCTATCTATGGAAAATACAACCAGGCTAGTGCCTATATTTGCCTATGAAAAGTCTACTCCCCTTTGCTACCTCATCATGTGCACTGATTGAAAGATGTTGCTAAAGTGCAGACCACTGACATTTTTAATTACTTCTTGATTTGGTCTCACAGTAAAAAAGGAACCAGGGGGGAGAATGCTTATCCATTGAGTGTATGAGCCTTACAGGCTCAAAAAAACATATCCTAAAAAAATATTGCTAACTCTCACTGTTTCCATATTTAATAGCCAATGCACTTAGAGAATAATGTATATTTGCACATTATATAATTATTTTATATAAGTTTATTGTCATAAGCTTTTAGAATACAATGAAGAATTGAGGCAATTCTCTGGGATGTGGCTTTCCAAGAGCCCACAGTGGTCCTTTGTCTAAACCAAAGCTGGAATTCACCCTGTCCTCCTGCAGTTCTGTCCTCTCTTGACTCCCAACTTCTTTTTCTTGTCTTCAAACTATTGTTTCTTATCCCTATATATATATATATATATATCTCACAGTTTTTTGTTATTTATCTTTTGGATCCTCATTTAGCATTCTCTGTCTCACAAAGTAGACATTGGTGATTTTTGTCATGCTATTTCAAAAGCAAAGTAATACTATACTTTGTTTTCTTTTGTAGCTGGCTGAAGTCTCACAATCAAACATTGCTTCCTTCAGCTTTTGAATGAAAATTAAAAGAAGCTCTTGCCCTGCAGTTATTGGCAGCCTCTGCAGTGGTAAATTATTCATATTTCAGTCTCATATTTACTGTACAGCTTAATCAGCATTTCTGTAGACTTGTGTAATCTAGGAATGGTTTTATGAAGCATGGCAAAAGTGTACATACAAGGTCACACCTAAACACTGTGGATGCATGTACCATTTTAATGTCACTATCAAAACTCTGATGCTCTGAGGGGAAAGAGAAATCTGTGTAGTCTGCTGTGGAAAAGATACAGATTCTTCCAAACATGCTTTTTCAATTTAGCCTGGAATTTGCCTGAGGTGTATTGGCAAACAAGTGGCCTCTCCTACTTGCTCCTGGGAGGAGGTCAGGGCTCTGAATCTGTGTTAGTGCACTTCAGTTCTCCTAGAGACATGAAGAAAGCATTTATACTGTGATGAAAATGGCACATGGATTCAGCAATGGTTTTGTCAGAGGTTGTTTCTCTTGGGTAGATCATGCCACCAATTAGATTTGCCTGTTCATGCATTGTCACCTCTCCTCCAGCACATCAGTATTTTTGCAGAACAACATATCTGTGGCCACCCTCTTAAGTTCTTTAGCACCATCCCAAGATGTGTGAGAAGCTATCAGGTTATACAGAAAACACTCTAGTTAATAATGACATAACACTTGCATAACTGCTGGCATTTTGAAATTAAATATAAAAACCTAATTGTTAGTTTTGTCTCAGAGCTTCTCTTAAATTAAGTGACACAGGGAGGAGTCCAGGTATTGCACCAAACATGAAGGGATTAGACCAAGTTTTGTAGCCTCATCCTCTTGAGTGTTAAAGTAGTTGAAGAGTCACCTGCACAATTTTTGTTTAGACAATCTAAGGATGACAGAAATTACTATTAATCAAAGTTCAGAAACACATCTGGGCTCTGTTCCCAATATCCTGTATCCTATGACACTCTACAAAAAGGTTAGAAGATTAAGAATTAAGCCAGTTCTCAGGGCCAGGAAAAGAGCTTTGTGAAGGTGTAGGTTGCTAGATATACACTTGTATCTAGAGGTACAACGTGAGAGGTAGGGAAGACCCTGGTTGAATGTCCAGTCTGGTCCAGAGAGGCCATGTGGACACAAGCCATCCTGAGCCACCAGGCTTTGCTACCAGAAATCACTGTGTGCATCAGAAGGCTTTACCTTTATGTAGCTGTAACCCGAGTTTCCTGGGGTGCTTAATCATACTGTAATAACAGCCTGGGTGTGATTTTGAAGGACAGATCTTGGATGTGTCCTATGCACTATTGTGAATTAGGTGCTCCACACACTTTCTCTGAGGTCTAGCTTGGCAGTCTCTGTTTACCTGCCTGAACTTTGCAAGGCTCTGGCAGGTTCCAGCTGGAGTTGTGGATGTTGCCTGCAGCAGGGGAAGGGGAGGTGTGCAGGCAGCCAGAAGGGAAGGTTGTGGTGAGACCTGCTGCAGCTGTGAGAGGCACAGCAAAAGTTACAACTGTGGGATTCATGGAGGTATGACACGATTGTGAGACTGGAGTAAGAGACCCTCTCCAGAACCCCTGGAAAATGCTTGTATCTCTTTATCCTCATATGAAATGGCATGAGTTAGCATCCTGTGAAGGTAAAAGCCTCACTAAATACACATGACACAAGCAAGACCTTGCTTGCCTGGGGACTACAGTCATGAGGAACCTTGAGCAATGCATTCTATTTCTGTTGAAAAGCATCAGCCCAGAGCTGTAACAATTGCAACTTGTGTGTGCTTTTTCACCCCAGAACAGTTGGAAAACTACAGATCAAGCTGCAAAGTTCTGATTATCATAAACCTGATGTCACATGCATCTGATGACCCACAACAGCCCCTGAGGTACATAAATGTGTTTAAGCATCAGATTTCCCTTCCAGAAAATGAAAATTTTGATTATTCCAACAGAATAGGAAATTATTTTTGTTAAATCACTAGTACAGTTTTCTCCCATTATGTCAAAATGCTGTGTTTCGTAATTTCAATTAATCTCATTTTGGCATGTTGAGTAGGATACACTAAGCATTAATTTCATTATAATGCAGCTGACTTTGAAAATTAGCTATGATATGCAATTCAGAATGAAAAAGAAACAAATAATAAATTGAAATTAAATATTAAAAGGTTTAAATCCTATTTACAGAGAGCTGCATTTATTATTTATTTTCTGGTTCTGATAAAACTATAGTTTGAAAGAAAATCCATCTCTTGAACATTTTTTCCTCATTCTTACTACAAGCATTATACATTTCAAATAAACTAGTAGGAATATAAGGCAGAGAAAACATCCAAATCTTCCCCAATTCAATTGTTCTTTTTTAGATTTGTGGAGAAGAATAATTTGAATCAGAACTTTAAATTGTTATCTGGAGGTGAAATGACTTATAGTAGCATATAAACACAGGACTGGAAAAAGTCAGGAGAGACACTTACTTTCCCTTCTGCTTGTTTAACTCAGAGCTCAACAGCAGGTACAGGATGTTCTGAGGTATTGCAAAAACTCATTAGTTCTCTATAAGGAAAGTTTGCCCTGGAGTTCACAGCTATTATCCTTGAAGCTAACGATGTGAGTTGAAATTCTATGCAGCTTTGGAGCAGCATGTTTCTGCACTTACTGTGTCACCTCAGCTGAACCCTTTGGCTCCTAGAGACTCACTGCAGCCCATCAGCAAAATTACAGGTTATGGTGAACAAATAATTCAAGTTCTTGGGTAATTTCTGGATTAATCAATGGAAATTTTTACAGCTCTACTATTTTTCTGCTGAAAGGATAATTATTTTTCCTATTTTGCCTTGAAATGAGCAAATGGATAACACAGACTCCTAGACCAGAGCATTAACACACATAGTTCTATAGCTTCATGTGCTCAAAATTTTATTCAGTCACACAAGTGCTGTCCGTTGATTTCCCCAGGCTCTTACTAAACCTGGAATTACTATTGGCACTGGGCAGCAGGTAGAATGCTCTTTGCTTGCAGGTGCAATGTGTTGACCAGCATTCATAACACTTTTCCCCACAAGAATCACTTGTTTGAATGATAATTCCTCCATTTTTTTTTTCTGTTTACGCATTTGTGCTAGAAATCTATGAAACCTGGATGTGTATGATGTACTTGTGAATACAAGAGGCAGATGTATATGCAATGGACCGGATTTTCAGAGCCTTGTGCTTGGCTGTGAGAGCTGAGTTTTGAAGTGGCCTCCATCCAATGCTGCTGGCTGGTGCTGAGGTCTTCATTCACTGTGAAGCACAAGACAGAGCTGGCGAATACTGATCTCTGGGCTGACCCCAGTGAGGTCAGCATGGCTCAGATCTAAGCAACTGTGCACTCCTCACAACCAGATTACAACACCCAGCCAAAACACTCCCACATGACAGCTCACTTGTACAAAATTCAGAGCTAGACTGAGATTTAAAATGTCCCTGTAGGAATTTTACTGTTTAAATACTTGCAGATTCCCTGCATGAGAAATGAATCCCAAGAAATTCAGACTCAAATGCGTCATCACATTATAAACTAACATTTTGCATATAAACCATCTCTTTTAACAGTTTGGCATCTTTATATTTAGTTCCCTTGTTAATCCCCTTTTGCTAAATGGATAACTCAAAAATAGGAAATAGGTGCTATTGTGTAGCAGAGTAAAACCCAAATACTATATATTACACTTGATCAAAATCCAAGACTTCTAAACTTTATTATAAAGTAAACTGCACGTACACAACCAGCAATCTCTGTTTGCTATTTAATTCTTAAGTTGAACAGGACTTGTGATTTCTTCATTAGAATCTAGGGCAATAGTTTTGTTTGGCACATAATGGAAAAAGCCCAAATTTACTGCTTGAGATAAGAATACAGTCTATGCTCTTGTGAGGGCAGTGCCAGAGGGAAAATCCTCAGTGGTAATTTCTGAGCTGTGTAGTGGACTCTCAGTGGATTTGCTGCTCAGACTGTAACTCACCTCAGAGTGTGCTTGCTGCTGCAATAGAATTTCTATACTTCTAAATTATATGAATTATCATGAATCTTCCAACAAAGTGCAAACATGTCATATAGAAGGTTAAATGGGTTCCCTTGAAGGGCAGTGGACCTCAGTTCAGTGTTCCCATTTCCGAAAGAAATGTCAGCACAGGGTGAAGATGTGTCTTTGTAGCAGGGTTGCAACAGATTTTTCTTCTTTGTTGGCAGATGAGGGCTCCTTCGCCAAGTTTTCCTGTTTTGGTATGATGCAGTGAATGGGACTGTTCCTCTCACCTTTGTGCATCAGGACCCTATCCTGAAACAAGTATTCCTCTTTTCTGAGAGGCGATGTTACTAAAAGTAGTAGATTGGGTCTGTGTCTCAGGAATGTGAGCAATAAATAAGAGAACTGGAAGCACTGCCAGTTAGGAAATTATTAAGAGGAAGTGTCAGCAGGTATTTTAATGGTTAGAGTCCTTTTCTTGTTGTCAATGCATAAACCTTAGAGCAGATCATAATTGGTGAACTCACAAGCAAAGAACGACACAGTGGAGCAGAGTCTGTGGTTTGATGCAATTGCCTTCTACGGAGGACAAAATCCCAAAGTGAGGGAGCATCTGTGAGGACTGGATATCAGCTAGATTTTAAGCAAATTATTAAAATGAGCTATTGGATTGTTAGGCAAAAGCTGTCACTGTGGTACTTTCATGCCATCTAAGGTTTAGAAGCACTCAATCATTAACTGCACAGTGGTTTTCCTGGTAAACATGGTTTATAATTCTGTTCTTACCATCCCTGTAATCTGCTTCTACCAAAAGGGCTGTCAAGATTGCAGTGGATATTTGCAAGTACGAGTGTCTTGTTCACTGACTTTATTTTGCTTCTTAAGATTGGACTACTGTTGAGGACAATGAGAAAGATGAAATTTTCAAATTTGATGCTTCTTTGGTGTTCAATGTTTCATGGCTACACAGTAAAGGTTTTACAGTGACCTGACAGACCCCCAACTTTGTTCAAAGTTTCCTGCCATGATATTGACAGACTAAAGGGCAGGAAGCATGATGACTAACCTGCTATACAAATTATCACATCTCCTGAGCATCTTATAGCACTGCTTATAACTATACTGGATATTTTTCTTCCATGAAAGTAAAACTTGGGATGGCTGTTGTGATTTAGATTTGGAGGCTGTTGTACAGTTGTGAGGAAGACCCTGCCATGATCCAGACTAAGAATTTGACAGGTGTAAGCTCCTTCCCATGTAATGACAAGAGCCACCAGCTCAAGTTGTCCATTCAACTGAGCCAATGAGGCAATTCTGTTGTGTATTCAAAGTATGAAGCAGGGTGGTACTGAACTCTACAGGGGGACTGACAGCTGCTTCACCCTGTTTACCTGTCCTCTCTGAAGACAGGGAGAAGTTGATGACCTCTCTAGAAAGTAGAATATTGTACTGTGCTTTTTTCATCAAGGACAAATTTTTCCATTCCACAAAAGAGTTCTTAAACTTTGCAGCAAAATAAGATGACACACCAAATTCTTTTCAATAATGCAAGGCAGCCCAAACGTCAGGTCACTGTTTTCTCTAGAGAAATAGAGGAAGTCCAGGATGGCTCATATGTAAAATCTGGTCCATACTTTCCATCTTTGACACCAATGATGTTGAGATAACCCCTTTTCCCATTTCTGTTACAGTTATTGCCTCATCCATCAATGCCTCAGTTACTCATGTCATTGCAGTAATCTCACCAGAACTCTGATTGCATTTACATGACTTGGCAACATTTATCATATCTTTACAAAAACTTCCCAGTCCTCATAGACAAACTGAGATGGGAGAGCACCACAGAAAATGACTAGTGTAAGGACTTTGTTTTATCAAGGATTTTCCATAGCAAATGAAGAAAAACACAAGGATACCTAACTAGTTAGTTTATGCTGAAAGATTATTTAAATGTAATAATATGGAATCAAATTAATTTTGAATGAATTTTCAGACTCTTAATAGTTTCCATCTTCCAATCTTCCAGTTTTCATTTCTACAGAAATCATGTAGAAGATATCATAGAAAAGATCATTATCCTTTGTACTTTAATCCAATCAAAGTCCTGCATAAAATTAAAACAAAATTAGTTTGTTCTTTGTGCAGTTTGATTTTGGTGTGTTCAGTAATTTATTAAAACAACTAGAACAACATAGTTGAAAACTAGGGTATGTAACTAATTACACACAAGTTTTGCAAATCCATATAAATTTCATGTATTATACAGGTACACTCAAATTACATGATGGAGATTTTTCTTGATTTGAACTATAGAAATGTCATCTGCATCACGTGTGTTTATTTATGAGTGAGGAGACAGGTATAAAGCATGAGGTAGAAACATAGAGATAAATTTAAATTCTGCATTTGTCTATGTGGAGTGAGGATCCTTGGAGCAGATCCAAGGTATGAGACACTTCAAGTGCCACATGCTGGAATGGTGGCTTAGGAGGAGTCATAGTGTGATCTTTAGCCACTCTCATCCTGACCTGGCTCTGTTAGCTCTTTAATTGAGGCATTACCTCAGGTAAACACAGGAGCTAATAGCTAATTCCAAATGCTGTGGGACTGTCAAGGCTATAAGAACAATTATTCCTTTCCTCTCATCTTCAACATGTGCCCATAAGATATGGTTTGATAGTCTGTTATTTCCTTAAAGAGCATCCAGCTAGATCAGTAGTGGGGAAAGAATTCTAGTCCAGCCCCTCACAGTGGTTACCTTGGCTAGCCAATGACTACACCATGTATATTTTTAGAATGAGCACCTTTTTGGGGTCTTTTAAATTAACTCCTTCTGTGTCCTACTAGCTCTTGCAAATGGGAGAATGAGGGCCATTTTCAAACATAGACTTTCCTCAGACAGCTTCAGAATGAGATAAGGAGCAGTATCAATAGTTGCTGCATTAATTCCGGATGTTCTTGACCTTTCTAGCTGAGATGCTCTGCAGTCCATGTTTATTTAGAGATTCTGTGGTCAAATACAAATCCATTCTGTGGTCAAATACAAATCCATCTCTCTCTCTCTCTTTTTTTTTTTTTTTTTTTTTTTTTTTTTTTTTTTTTTTGTCCTCCCTGATGTTAAAAATAACAAATAAAATAAACCAAAGTAAAATAAAACACATTAATATGTGGATGATCTACGTTATCTATTTTGTATTTAGGTAGTATGTAAGGACAGCACCCAAGGAGCCTCTTCCAGATGGGATGGAGCTCTTCCTGATTCCTATTCAAGCATCCATTTCCTCATCACAAGGTGATGCCAGAATAGCTCAAGTACCCTCAGCTCTGTGGGCATGATGGTGATGTAGAGGAATCCCTTTGCCTGTGTCTCTTACCTGATCCATCACTGCAGAGAGAACACAGCATTACAAAGGCTTATATCGGCTGTATGTTTATTCTATTTTTTTTTTTGTTGTTGTTGTTTATTCATGACAGTGACTCAGACATTGTGGGGTATTCTAATTATCACATTTGTGTCCAAAAGAAGCATTTCTATTATCACCACTTCGATTTCAGTATTTTGAACACAGAATAGCATTCAACTGCAACTGTTGAAATGGGCTGGATTTTTATGATACCAGTTGTTTGCTGAAGCTATAGTATGCTTATGTTAATCTTACAATTTATATTAGCACAAAAGTAATTGAATACTAAAGCCGCCTAATTTGCATTACAAAATCATTTCAGTAAAATAATAAGACGCGTGAATGTTTATTCTTATGGCATCAAATAAAACTGGCCTTTTGTGCATAAAAGTTATTTCAAAATAGAATTAACCATGAACAGACCTACTGGGAATTCCTGCCCTTTTATCACATGAGTTTTAGACAGCTTTTTTTAAGGCAGGAATCAACATGTATAATATTACAATTCAGATGGGTAAAATAAACAAGTGCAATTTCCTCTAATAACCTATGAATATGCATAAATAAAATATCTCCTCTGTGGTTTAGATACCAGAGGTTTATTGCTAGTGTAGGAAAGCTTTGAAAAAAAAAGAAACCAAATTGAGAGAAATTCAATCAGCTGAGAATAGTCAATCAAGAAACCTTCCTTCATCCCAAGTAGATTAAGTGGCAAGATGAGTTAGGCATCATGTAAGTATTCCACAAAGCCCACAAGCCTTACTTTATTTTTTTAACCTTAGTTAAGACACCATCCTGAATAACAGTTACAACAGTCCCAAAAAAACAATGAAACCCTGAGAATGACATGTTTATTTTCCAGTATTTATAGTGACTTGGATAACTTTGGCAAAGAAAGAGCAAATCCTTCTTAATTGGTATTAAACAGCAAATAAAACTGCATAAGAGACTCCTTGGAGCAAAGAGCTTAAAGACTAATTTCAAAGACTGCAATGAGCAAAAGAAAACAAGACACATCAAACATGGTGAGAGAAGAAAGGACAACAATCACTCTTTTCAAGGTCACATGGTTAGCAAATGTTAACTGCTGCAAGATGTCATTACACAGGTCATTAAGGAGAGTCTGATTGTCCTTTGGACGTGGCTTTCGTCACTTTATCAGAGCAGCAAAGAAAGCTTTATTTGAAATAACATTTAATTATTGAATATGCCAAGGGCCCATTTGACCTTCTGAGAAAATTACCACGTTATGAATTTTCAGATCACCTGAACCACAGTATCTGTTTATATGTGCTCATCAAATATGGATTCCTTCAACCAGACATGGGCAACTGGGAATGCTATGCTATACCCCCATTTGGTGGGAAAATACAGAAATCCTTAAGGGGCTACTCAGATGTCAAGAGGTAATTTGTAAAGAACAAAATTACAGGGTCCATATTTGAATCTTAAGATATTCTTGGGATAATCTAGGGAAAGTGTAGGAGAAGAAGTAATGTTAATAGGTTGGTAAAAAAAATTAAGATGTGTGTGTAAGGGAAAAGGCTTCTAGATCCAAGGAAATTTATGCTATTGGTGGAGCAGTAACTGCACACAGTAAAAGTTAATGTGTTTAGGAGACCTGCACATGCTGAATAGAATCATAGTATTGTAACATTTGTCTTGGAAAGGAACTTAAAGATCGTCTAGTTCCAATCCCTCTGCCGTGGGCTGGAATACCTTCCACTATCCCAGGTTGCTCAGAACCCCCATCCAACCTGGCCTTGCTACCACTTCCATGGATAGGGCAGACACAACTTCTATGGGCAGCCTGTTCCTGTACCTCACCCTCCTCAGTGAAGACATTTTTTCTGATATCTAATCTAAACCTACTCTCTTCCACTCTGAAGCCATTGTCCCTTGTGCCTTTGTCACTTGTGGACTCTCTCTATCTGTAGGACAGCTACAGGGACTGGAAGGTCACAGTTAGAACACTTCTCACTCAGGAGTGGGACATGGTATTCAAAGAGCACAGTATTGGTTTCCACTGACTTCTTTGGGCATAATGAAGTTATCAACAGCTACACAAAATCAGTATAAACTCTTGTCCAAAGAATCATAGTAGCATGTTTTATACATTTCAATACTAATATCAATTACCATCTAAAATAAAATAATGAGGATTCAGGTTTAGTGTTAATAAAAACCTTTGAGATCTTCAGATGAAAGTCATTGCAAAAGATACATTTTTAGTAATATTAAGGTAAGAGTTATTTATTTTTCTCCTTTCCAGTGTTATTACCTGTAGGATGAATTTGGAAACAAAATGCTAGGCTGTGGTCTCTTCAATTTTTATGTGCAATCCAACCCTGCTATCTCATTTCAGCTGGAATTCACATATGAGATGAAGAAATTTTGTCTGGCATGTGTGATATTGTCCAGCTATTTTTACAGGAATGCTGAACACAGCTGTGTTTCAGTCTCACAATACATTTCTTGCATGGTTACAAGATTCAGCTATTTCATACCCAATGCTGTTAAAAGCAGATAGGGTCTCTAACTTCCTATCTAACATTTATGGCTCATGGAGTTTTTCAAATTGACAAATAGGTTCAATGTAGGTTCACCGCAGTTTTTGAGCTCTGCTTTTTGCTGTTACTTCTTAAAATTCCAGCTGCTTCTCCCTCCTTCTCCCCAGGCATTGCAGATTAGATGTAAATAGACACCATTCTCATTCATGTTACCTGTGGTTATGATTGCCTGAACTGCTGGGAAAGTATTCATTTCCCATAAACTTTTACCTTCACTATTAACCTGCTTGTCAGTTTAACATTCATTCTCCTTATGTCAAGATATGATGAAAATTCTATTAGGATTCCAGCTTGTATTTTTTTCTTCAGGTGCTTCAGAGAACGTACATAAAAGGACACTTAACAGAAATATTTTTTCTGATTTTTTTTTGTGAAATTTGATTTTAATTTTCTACTTTATCTTCAGTATTAATATGTCACCTGTGGAACATTCATGAGGTGCAAAAGAGTACAAACCTGTTTAGCTAAATAGAAGATGTTAATTTATTGTGTCTGAGTGTATGGTCCCAAGGTGAGAATATAACATTGTTTTACCATACATTTTTCTCTAGTGTGATTCTGACATCTTCATTATTATGTTAGATTCTACTGTGAAGAAGAATATATGCCTTTATATTAGGACAAAGTGAGTTATATGGTCACATATTATTTTTGTCAGTGTTGAACATCTGAGTGGTAAAGAAACCTTATGGCAATCACAAAATCACAGGTTCCACTGAGTTGGAAAGGTCTCACAAGGGTCACCTTACCTGGCTCCTGGCCCTGCACAGCACCATCCACAAGAATCCTACCACATTCCCAAGAGAATTGTTCAAAAACTTCTTGAGCTCTGTCAGGCTGGTGCTGTGACCATTTCCCTGGGGAGCCTGTTCCAGTGCCCAAACACCTTTTTTTTGAAAGGGTTGGGTTCACCTTTGGGTAAAGAACCTTTTTCTGATATCTAATCCAAACTTCCTGTGACTCAGCTTCAGGCCATTCCCTCAGGTCCTGTCCCTGGGTACCACAGAGCAGAGCTCAGTGCCTGCCCCTCCTCTCCCCCTCACAATGAAGCTGTAACTGCACTGAGGTCTCCCCTCAGCCTCCTCCAGGCTGAACAGACCAAGTGACCTCAGTCACTCCTCACAGGCTTCCCCTCAGGGCCCTTCACCACCTTTGTTGCCCTCCTCTGGACACATTTAATAGTTTAATGTCCTTCTTATGCTGCAGCACCCAAAACTGCCCCCAGCACTGGAGGTGAGGCTGCCTCAGCTCAGAGCAGAGCAGGACAATCCCCTCCCTTGCCTGGCTGCCCATGCTGTCCCTGATGTCCCCAGGACAGGGTTGTCCCTCCTGGCTGCCAGGGCACTGCTGGCTCATGCCCAACTTGCCAGCAGCCAGGACCCCCAGGTCCCTTTCCATGGCACTGCTCTCAAACACCTCATTCCCCAGCCTGTACACAATAACCCCTGGCCCAACAAATAACAGGTGCACTGTGCAGATAACCGAAATTCTTTAATCAAAATGAATAATTCAGCAAAAGTGATTTCCCAGCTTGCAGTCATATTATAATGGAGATTTGAATGAAGAAATGTTTTGTACTAATTTCTAGTGGTTACAAATAATTTTATGCCATCCTCCTTTATCCTGCATTATTTTCTTCACAAGATTAATAGTTCAGATCACCTTTGTCTGAACATTGTCATGCACAGCATTCGTTATTGTGATGTGATGTGATGTTCTGCCTTCTTTTTAATTTATTCTCTTTTAGCCATGTTTCTCTAGGTATTCTTCATACCTAATGGTGCAGTCAGATCACCCACGCTGTTCTTAGACTGCTTTACTGTGTTTATTTTTATGGAGATGCTGAAGATGTCTTGATTTAACCTTACATATGTGAATGGTTCTGCTAAACTGAGCAAGCTGAACTTATGTCTCTAAAGAGTACGCTGTGTTCATATATGGCTTTAAGATTTATCAGTACCTATTATTAGTAGATAATATTATACAAAACTTTTCAGCATGAAAACTAGAATTATTATTCTTAAACTCTGAAAAATACTGATTATGTGGTAGAAACTGTGTATTCAGATTAGTTTTGTCATTCTGACATAAATCAGCCCTTTTCTTTCTGAAAATACCTAGTCTTGCTCATCTAAAGATAATCATACAGCTGCTTATTTGTGAAGCTCTACAACCTTAATGTGTGATTAGATAGGCACTTAGAATCTGTCTGGGAGGGAGAAAGAACATGACCAACTTAATTCAGAAAATTTTCTTCTGCTGTGTTTTGAAACTTACTTAAATATGACAGAACAGCCAGGCTTTTAAAAGTTTCTGTTCACATGCTTTCAGAGTAAGTCTAAAAATAGCTAGATTATTTCCTTGAGGATATCAGTGCCAACAAAAGTGGGCACAATAAGGAATGGGAAGAGAGATTAGGGAAGACAGAGATGAGAGCCAAAAGAGCGGCATATATGGGGGAAGGGATATTGTCAAGGGAATGGATGGAAAGCAGGGGGAAGCAGAGCTAACAAGTCTAACACAGCTGGAATAAATGTGTTCCATAGCCCAGGATGGTACTTAACATTCTTTTATTGTCTAGAAAGTGCCTGTTATACACACAGGAAATGGAGGGTTATTTACCTATGGAAACTGGGGCACTACAAAGAACAGATGTCTGATCCTTATATGTGATATTTCCCCCATGGGCTTCTGCTCTATTCAATTCATTGGTCAAATTAAGGCACTGACCTGATACCTCCTGCAAATTATTTTTTGTCTTCATAACTGATTTCACATAGCTTCCCACATAAATTTATACTGATATTGTAAGGATTCAAAGTGATGATGATTTTCCCTTATGATATTGCAATACCCAAGAACTTTCAGTTCTGTGGAAAAAGAAAATAATTCCCTGCTTTCTTATTACCTCCACCAAGCCTGAACCTCACTCTGGAATAGCCAGAGACTATGACTCAGAGCAATTGCCCATATTTCAAATTTCTGTTTTAAAACAAGATAAAGACAACTTGAACCTTGCTGTTTCACACTATTGCCTGGACTTCAGCATTACAAATAAAATTCTTTAGTAACTTTGACCAGTACAAGTTTCATTCAAACTGATATGCTTCTGTGGATGTGTTTCAATGTCACTGAACACAAAAAGGCCATTACACTGAGTAACTTTTGCTGAGTTCTGCTTTGGAAAGCTGCTAGATATGACAGTGGTGACGAGCAGAGAGTGTAAGTCAACATTTATATCGTTTGAATGGTAATGGATTTGAAAAAAAGTGATGAAAATATGATCATTTTGTCACATTTGGAAAGCAGTGCAGGACAGAATTTTAAGGAAAGCTGTTTCTTATATTAACCTTAACAAATTATTACTTTTTGGTATTTTTTTTATAACTGCACATAAGTCTTATTTTGCAGAAATTATATAAACAATGACCTAAAGAAAGTGTTTTCTAAGTTCAAACAAGACAATTAAAAAGAGGTTGTGAACAAGGGAAAAAAGAGTCGTAGAAAAAGCTGCCATATCACAAATGGAAGAAATTATGATTATATAGGTGAGTAATCAGCGCATTTAAATAGCCTTAAAACAAATAAATGATAACAATTTCCTTAACTGGACTTTGACACTTAGGCATTACAGAACTTGCTATGGAAATAGCAAATAGATTTAATATAAAGAAGAAGTGAATTTTTTCACATATTTTTTCCATCTGCTTTTAATAATAGATGTATTAATATATATATTTGTATTCGCACTAAAGAATATTATTCTTTTCTCTTGATATTGATCTACTCATTTTAACTGGAAAATATATGTGGCACTTCTGAAGCACAGACTTTGATAAGGAATGATCTGTAATTTTTCTTATGACATAAAAAATATAGGGAGAAATGAATAGTATGATGGATAGAAAATAGTGTATTCCTTAAAGGAAAAATCCCCAAAAATCAAAACCAAAGCATCAAGTGAGGTATGCCCCTTTTATACTGTTTATCCAGAGTAAATAGTGTTTCAGATTATTTTGGTGACATTATATTGATTTTTGAATTATGAACTAGATCTCCAGCTTTGTTAAGAAAGATCGGTCTTATCAAAATGATGCAGATTTACAAGACGTAAGAGTCTTGTTAATTAACCTCACGTTTATACACAAGTCAAATTAATTTTCAGCTGATTTAGATTTAGGATTCTTGATCTTCACTGCCAAAAGAAGAATTTTTTTTTTTTTTTTTTTTTTTTTTTTTTTTTTTTTTTTTTTTTTTTTTTTTTTTTTTTTTTT
>WEIU01007376.1:229061-261093 GCA_013389925.1 Aegithalos caudatus | reverse complement strand
TTTTTTTTTTTTTTTTTTTTTTTAGTTTGTTTGCTTGTGATAACAGAATCACAGAATTCCTTGAATTGGAAGCAAATTTAAAGATCATCTTGTTCCAAGCTCTCTGCCATGGCCGGGGATGTCTTCCACCAGACCAGGCTGCTCAGAGCCCCACCTAACATGGCCTTGAACAATTCCAGGGATGGGGCAGCCACAGCTTCTCTGGGAGGCCTTTGCCAGTGCCTTAACACTCTCACAGCAAAGAATTTCTTCCTAATATCCAATCTAACTTTACCTTTTAATAGTCTTGTCATTATTGTTTGTTCCGTCACTCTGTTTATTCTGTTTTTCTTTTTTTTTTTAATGCGCTTTTCACAGGAAGGAAATATGAAATAAAACTAAACACCTTAATATCCCTTCATGTCATAAAACATATTTCCTACAATCTACTATATGCACTACTTACCACCAATCCAATTCTATAATAAACAGCAGAAGTATATGTGGAGGAAAGCTGGGATGGAATTATCAGAACCTATTATGTATATTTCCAAAGGAAAGGATGGGAGTTATTTCATCCACACAGGAGCATTTCCCTCTTGTCCTGGGTTTTCAGGTTACTCTCAGTTACTCAGCTTGATCTACTTCTGATCTTTAAACACAGTAATGTCGACCTTGCAGCAAAGAAAAAAATTACTAAATATTTTTATCTTTCTAAAAAATAGAATTCTTACTCGTTCCCTTGGATTCTGATACTAAACAATTTTATCCAAAAACAACAGCTGAGCTTCTAAATTCGGCACTTTTATAAATTGCCTTGCGATGATGGTATTTAACTACAGACAGAAGTTCATTTGAAGGCACAATGTGATCTTATAACTATCACTGCTCTTTTTCTCCCTCACAGTGAATGAAGTTAAACAGTTTAAGAGGTCCTTACCCTATGTAAAAAGTTGTAGAGATATTAAGAACAGCTGTTACAGAATAATTAACCTTGCATGGCAGAATAGATAATTTCTTGTCATTTATTGCAAGTTACCACTGCAAACCTTCATATGAATCATGCTTCTTTCATGTTGCAAGTATAAACACATAGACCTGCAGCTGTATTTCAGATTCCATTGAATTAATATCAAGGACTAGCTATTTGAACATGACAGGAGTCATCTTCAAATCATGATTGTATTGACCTTGGATTTTTGTCCCAGTCTAATAAATCATGAAATAAAATTCACCTTTTTTTGAATGTACAATAGACAATAAATCAAATCTTCATGTATTTAAAGATGTTTCTGGATGTTAATTATATAAAAACACTTTTGTTTCACATTTTTCTTCCAACAGGAAGGTATGCTTTCTAAAAGGCTTTCCAAATAATTGTAGCTTGTAGGAAAATAGCGATGCTGTCCATAACTATTTTTAACTGTGACCTTACACTGCTTGAGACCTAAAATATTACTTTTTTAATACAGTAGCAAATAGTTTCATCATTATTTTATTAAATTTCAGAGGAAATGAAAGCAATTGCGCATCAACACTTTATGTTTTCTTTAAGGGAAAAGCAAACCTGGGTCACAGAAGGCCAATGGGAATACATACTATAGGCACCATATTTATTCTACTTGTAAATGCCAAGTGATTCAACATCTGCAAAGCCACATTTGAAGAAAAACATTCCCAGATAATTTGATAGCTTTTACATCTGTAGCAATGTACTGTGGGTCATATTTATAACTGCCTATGTGGGACAAGGAACATTTCTGTTAGGACTTTTTCCATTGTTAACCTCCATGAGAAAAATATTCTGAATTTCCAAAATAGTAATTATTATCCCAGGTATAAGATCTCCTTTTTATTCCTATAGGAAGGATCAGGTTTATACACAAAATGGCGTTTCAAGGTATCAGCTAGTTTCAGAGGACATTTGAAAACAAAAAATATGTGTTCATCTTTGTTTATCGTAGAAGTGTATACTTCTCAGTTATTAAGGTTTTTTTTGACTATGTTCCACATTTTCCATATTCCTTGCTGCATCCTCTGTGTGCTGTCATTTAAGGGACTTCAGTGGAAGACCAGAATGCACTGGGTGTTATTGAAAGATATAGAAAGGATTAGAAGAGTTTTTCCAGTAATTAGGCAGGAATGCTTCCATTTAGGTCATTGCAGGAGTTATTTTCTTAGTTTGGGTAATTGAAATGTTTTGTTTAATGCACATAGTGGATTTCTAAAATAGAAGAATACATTCCCATTTCACTGGGAAGAGGTTTCTTTTCTAAATATACAGCAGCAACTGTGTTGATTTTTGTCTTAAACACACTATTATTAATTCTAATTTTCAAACTAATTAGGCAGATATTAGGGAATAAAAATATAAATAATAGTTCCCCTCTCTGTGGTTCCACCCTGTATAGCTGGAGGTGGGGAGGGGGACTCCTAAGGAAATCATTACCTCTGCACAACATTGTCAGTATGACCTGAGTCATACCAGGCACTATGACTGAGTACAACACGAAACTCTTGCTCTTTGGGCTCCATACTGCACACCTCCTATTCCTGACACACACAACAGCTTCTTCAGTGTCTGGACTACTTTTTTGCAGGTCATAAGGCTTTATACAGAGATTTTGTCATCAGACTCAATGATCTGTGAAGGAGCTCGACCTTACCAACTTATTCAGGCTTGATTTCAGGACTCATGCAACTGCTGCTGCCTTTCCCTATCTTTATCTGTCATTTTGTGCTCATATTTTACAATAAAAAAAATCCTTTCTAGAGTTGAAATTTATTTTAAAAAATGATGCATTACCTTCAGTTAAAGAAAGAGGAATGACTGGATATTGGGGGTTGAATTTGTTTCCTTTGTTCTTGTGGAATTTTTTTCCTGTGGGTTGCTAGGGAACTAATTGCTGGGTACTTATTATGGGTACTTGACCAAAACAAAAGATGGCCAAGCACGAGTTTTGGGGCTGATATTTTCTGATAATGGGCTATTAAGGCTCACCAATGACATGAGACATTACATCATCCATACTGTGAGATGCTCCACCCAGTGAGGGGTGCACCAAGCATTCCTACCTAGATAAAAGGAGATGTGGAAGCACCAAGATATTGGGTTTTCTACTGGATTCCTGGAGGAAGACTGGACCCATCTTGCCACCACTGGACTTTCTATAGGACCATCTCTACTCCACAGAATTGCATCTGTTACTCCAGGAGGATTCATCTGGACTGCTTCTAGCACCCTGACCAACAGGGTGTCAGGTCACGTCCCTGACTCTGTCAGGGTTTTCTGGGGTTTGTTTATTTGGTTTGCATGTCTTTCTGTGCTTTTACATTTATAGTTTTTAATATTCCTAGTAAAGAAGTGTTATTTCTATTCCTAAAACTTTGCCTGAAAGCCCCTAATTGCAAAATTATAATAATCTGAGGGAAAGGGTTTACATTCTCTATTCAAAGGGAAGATTCCAGCTTTTGCTGGCAGATACCTGTCCTTTCAAAACCAGCACACAAGACTCATAAATTTCTGGTAGATTGGAACAGGTCTTTTCCTTGGATACAAAAGACAAAACAAATATAGAAGAGTGAATCCTTCCCATGGTACTTCTTTCTCATGCCTGCTTGAATTGCTGTCTCCTGCCATAAAAAAAAAAGTATGTTCTTGAAATTCTACATCCTCTGCTCCTTGAAGCACAAAATAATCTTTTCCAAGTATCCATCTGTAGTAGAAACTTTTTTTTTTCTGTTTGGTTTCTTTTTCGATTCTTCTCCCTATTCTACTGGGGTGGAGGGGATGAGAACAGGAATTAAATGAGTGGCTACCTGGTGGCTAATTTTGACCTGGTCTTAAACCATGTCACAAGTGAAATGAGATTGGGCTAAAATACATGATGTTTTCACTGATCAGTACAATAATTTCTACATATATATATCTCTCCATATTTGGCTGTGAAGTTAATTTTTAAATTTGATTCACTAGTAATTTTTCAAGTGCTGTTCAGTCATTCTTTTTCATTTGACAGCAATATAGAAATGCACCTGAGATATAGCATGTACCCAAGGCAGATGCCTTTTTCCTTTAGTCATAGTCCCAGAAGTTCTGGTCAGAGTTCTGGTCAGCTTGCTTCCACCTTAGTCACATTGACTGAAAGTCTCAATTCAAGCAGGAATAACTCTTGCCACAATCACAGAAAAATGGAAATTCCAGGGGGATAATTTTATTAATTTTGGATTAAAAAATAATTTTTCTGATTAATTGTCTTGAAGGTCTACCAAAAATTAGTTGATACAAAGCTCTCTTCCCCTGAGAAGTAAAGTAGAATGCATGTTCCTCTTTTTACAACTTTGATGTAGAAATTGAGAAGAAAGTTAAAGCCCTTTGAACACAAAATTATATTTAAACAGAATTATTATTTAAAAAGTAGTTTAAAAAGTCTGATTGATTAGCTTTTCATACAAATAGAATGCAAAGAACTATTTGTTCTAAACTAAGCATAAGCCAATTGATATTGTCCATTAAGTGGTACTATATTGTTAAACACAAAAAATAAAAGTGTTTTACTTTAGCAAACAATATTGTCAATAGTACTTTTTCTGTCATGTAATTTTTCTACTGCACGAGTCATTGATATTTCCTATGGCATAGCTAAGAATAAGTTACCCTGTGTGATAGTTTTGGCTAGGGTGGAGTTAATTTCCTTCATAGCAGTTGGTGTGGGGCTGTGTTTTGGATCTGTGCTGAAAATAGTGTTGATACTATCGAGATGTTTCAGTTACTGCTGCTGAGCAGTGCTCACACAGCATCAAGGCCTTCTCTGCCAGCAAGAAGGCCGGGGGTGCAAGAGGATTTGGGAGGGGACGCAGCTGGGACAGCTGACCCCAGGGATGTCCCAGATCCACCACATCCCATGGGGTGTCATGCTCAGCACGTAGAGCTGGAGCAGGAGGAAAGGGAGGATTTTCAGAGTGATGGTGTTTGTTATTCCAAGTCGCCGTGGCACATGATAGAGCCCTGATTTTCTGTGGATGGCTGAACTTCTGCCTGCTCATGGAAAGTTGTGAGGTAATTCTTGTTTTGTTTGCTGATGTGCGTGGCTTTGCTTTTCCTATTAAACTGTCTGCATCTCAACCCAAGAGTTTTCTCTTTTACCCTTCTGATTCTCTCCCTCTTCCCAATGGGGGCCAGTGAGTGCGTGGCTGTTTTCAGCTGGGGTTTAACCATGACACTGGGCCTGATACGACCAACAAAAGACACTTTTGCCACTTTTTGGAGATCAAACACAATGCATTCTACTGCTTTGAAAAATGTACTTTTTAACTTCTGGCGCAATTAGTTTATTTGGTTTTCTTTTAAAAAGTCAGGTTATTACCCATCGCAATTGCCTTTCTTTATTAATTTTAGGTATCTCATTAAATTGATACAAAAATCCCTCACCTACAGTTTAGGGTCATTTTTTGGTGGTGTGTTTTGGTTTTTTTTGTTGTTTTTTTTTTTTTTTTCAATGTTCAGCGGAACAGGGTTTTCTTCACATTATAAAACAACCATAATGAATTGACATGAATTATCAGGCTTCTTTCAGGCAATGCTTGGTTGGTAGTGTAAAGCAATAAGCATATATTTACTGCACTTATTGCAGAAATAAAAGAAATTAGCTAAGTTACAAAACAATGTGCCCTGTGGAGATTGCCTTGAAACAATTTAATGAACTTGAGAAAATTCTGAGTATCTTCCAGTGGGACAGGTATTTTACATGACTGTCCCAAAGCACAGTCTGTCACTGTCATCCTCATCAGTGCCACTGTATCTCTTGTGTGACACTGCAATATTTTTTAGATAAATATCAAGTCAAGTTTATTCTGCTGAACATTTTAATTTAAATTGACCATTCACTTAGGAAAACCATAAAAAGGAGATGGAATTAACCTACATTGTGTCAAGGGCTATCAGCATGGTGGATGTTGTTATTCTTTGATTGAATCTAGACCAAGTTCTCTTAAGTATTTAAGAGAATAAATATTGCTTTTCCTCAACTGTTCTTAATCATCCAGACATCTTCCATAATTAGAAAACAGCTACCAGTACAACATACCACTCTTAAAACTAGGAGACTCCGAGGTTCCATGGAGTCATTAGTGTTAGTTTATTTATTTGTGAGGTTCTCAATTACCTCTAGGATAGACAGGATCATCCTGCCTAGACCTCAGCAGTTGTCAGGGCCAACAGCCAGCATTGCACAAAAGAATTGTGTTGCTTTCACACCATTTGAATATGTATTCATTAAATGATTTTTACAACTGACACCAATGGTTTTGATCCTTCAGCATAAGTGTGAAACAAGGCTGAAATTCTATTCTAAGTATAAATACAAATAAAGCACAATGAACCTAAGTGGAAATAAAATCATGCCTTTCACAACATTTTATCTGAAATCCTTGTCCTCCAACTGCTATGCATTGAAATGATATCACAGGCCATAGAAATTACAACAATTACATTTTTTTTTTCTGCAGGCCTCACGCCCAAGAGTAATCTACTGCTGATACCTAAGAGTTATCTACTTCATGGCTAGAGTGAGCAGTGGTGGATTCTGGTCCTTAAGATAAATTTCTGTTTTTTCTTTCCTTTAACACAAAGAACAAACACTGGCCATATCTTTGAGTCATAACCTTCAGTTCCAATGAGTTTTGTGATGCACTTAATGCATATGTAATGGACTTACACAGGAAAC
This sequence comes from Aegithalos caudatus, assembly GCA_013389925.1. Lineage (NCBI taxonomy): Eukaryota > Metazoa > Chordata > Aves > Passeriformes > Aegithalidae > Aegithalos > Aegithalos caudatus. Next base: position 254,389 of record WEIU01007376.1, on the reverse strand, counting down.
TGGAAAAGGCATGGCCAAGTTTAATGAGGTACTCACTGTTATGTAAAGAACCAGACCTAAGGAGTGAGTGGTAAGGCTTGAGCACTAACTGTTTTACATATGACTAACTGGACAGATGTGTGTTATAAGAGCCATAAATGGAGACTTATACCCCTTAATTTCCATTAAAGCTTTGCTTTATTTTCTTTAAAAAATGTCCTGTTAGCTTGGATCTTAGTGACCTGGATATTTATTGATTTACACCAAAATCAGTAGGTTACAGCAAACAATCTGGCCAGTACCATCTACAGCTAATATCCACTTGTTTTTGCAGAAAGCTGTTTCCAGTATTATTAACTGTACTATCAATGATATGCTATTATTTTCAAGTAATCATTCACTTTGGACTGTTAAATATAGCAAAGTCTAGGCAATGATACAAAGGAAATGATCTAACAGCATCTGTTTATATTAAGACACAAGATTTCCATCAGAAAATAGAAAATGAGATCCTAGATTTTTCCTTGACTGATGCATATTAGTGAGATTTATACATATAGTGAATATTAAAAAAACACGGAGAAATTCATGAAGGGAATCTTTTCTGTCCTTGCTTTTTTCTCATTTAGGTTTGGTGTAGGGTTATACTTAAACAGCAGCAGGTGCTTGACACTAGGAACCAAATCTTGGTCAAGCTATTTGGATTGCCCCAAACTATACTTTCCATTTTTGTGTTAGCTCCTTTGCATCCACAGAAGGGTAAATCAGTCTCTTCTGCTGATTTGATATCACAGTTTTCAAATTCAAAATTCCCCCTTATGCTGTGCAGCTCAGAATGGCAAGTTGATTTTTGTCATCTATATGTACATACTTACTAAGGAGTAATATTTTGCTAATTTTTTAAATTTAAAGTATTACAGGAAGAAAACTTTTAGTAAGGAGAATATGTTGAAAATTAGATAGAAGGATAGTAAGGAGGCTGTCACATTTCCTTGTTGGCTTGGTAGCTCAGAACAGGTTCAGAGGTGCTCCACAGGCCACACTGAAGGTGAGGCACTGGGAAACTGAAATAATGTGAGTGTCTAATTTCCCACAGATGGCATAAAAAATGTCTGGGTTTTGTAGCCTGCATGAGATCTCATGGAACATAAATTTGGGAGTGGTGGAGGGAGGACAAGGTATCTGTGAGCAGATGCAAGATGGTTTTTCACAGATTTTTGTGACTGGAAGGGACATTCTGAACATCTTGTCATGTTTGCATAACAAAAACTACTTGTGCTTTCTAAGTGATGAGAGAGATGGGGTAGCTAGGAAACTAAATTCATACATTAGAAGAAACTGCCAATAAGATAAAACTGCTAGACTAGCATGTAAAATATTAAAACATGTAAACCACTGCCTACACCATGTTTAAAAGTCCTTTTAAGTAAAAGGATGTTCAGTGCAATCACCCAATAAACCTTTTCAGATTTACTATGTTGACATCCATGCTGCTACATAAACCACAGGACAATGCTTTTTAACAGGATTACCTGAGCTCATGCCTGGAGAACAGGCAAGGATCAGGATATAAGAACTTTTGTTTTGGTGGACTAAGATGATATTACCTATAGATTGTTTTGCTGCATAAAGATTGCAATATGGGGTTGCTGCATAAGTAGGATAAAGCTAGATTATCTCCAGACTTCCAGACAGTAAAACCAGTTTATAACATGAACAATTAAAGTACAGAGACCTGTAGGACAGCATGAGCCATTTGATTTTATATTTCAGAGATTCTAAATAAAACCTCTTTACGGTTACACAAAATGGTAAAGACCAAAGCAGCAATGGAAATACAAAAAATGTAAAACATCTGGAAGTGGCACCTTCTAAAGTTATTTCCTATTCTAGAAGACTAGAAGCTTGGGATGCAATGTAATTGCCTTTATTAATCCTAGACTTTATTCTTTTGCCTTTGGAAACCATCCAGCTCTGTTCTGAATTATTTTTTCCTCTGCAATGAATGTGATGTTATCACCCAGGGGCCTTGGAAACCTTCCCCTGAAACCAGACATTTCACAGAGCATCATTACTTTTCAAAACACATGATCAGATGAGTTTTACCCTAAATGTCTTAGAAGGTGTTCTGTGAGGAGGTGAAATAGGACACAAGGATCAAAATGAAGATGGATTAATGCTGTACACAAGGAGTGGATAGAAGCAGCATGATCACACCTTAGATTTTTCTCATGTTTTTGCTGACTCTTTTCATTGGAATGAGCTTTTTGATCAATAATGGACCTGGTGATAAGGTATATTGTACAGGTAAATATAGTCAGTGTGGGTATATACAGTCAATGAAAGAATAAAGTTACAGTCTACATATCAATGAGAAAAATTCAGGAAAGACAGATTCTTGATAATGCATTCATGTAGATTCTCTAAATGCACCTTAAATATATCAGGGCACTGACATAACAATTTTATACCGTCTCAAGAATCCCTGAAAGTTATTTTAACAACGCTAATTTTCATATCAACAAAACATATTATTGTATATTATTGTAAACTTAAAAAACATATTCAGAAGAAATAAAATCTTATGTCATCTGAAGTGATAGGCAACAATTCCAGGGGGTGAGTTGGCCAACAGCAAGAATGAATGTCGTAATATCAGGGAACAGGATTGATCAGGGTGAATCTCACAATGGAGAGTTCCTCTTCACTGACTGACTAAAATAAAGCCTAGATGCTTATGTTTCAGAGGGCTAACATCACATGAGAAAGGGCCACTGATGCTAAAAACATGGGGCCAATGGGACAAGTTATTAGGAGAATTGTTACTATCTTGATTTATTTTTCTTAGCTTTAAGTCCTTTTTGGGCAGTCTGGAGGGGAAAAATAGTCCTTTCAAGAACATTGTAATGAATTTTCTGACCCTTTATATATTTGTGTTGGTTCTGTGTAGGTTTGCGACAGTATGGACAACACCTTTCACCAAACTCACACTACTTTTGCTGGTAAGTTCACCTGCTCCAAAACCTTTCCTTTCTGCAGAGAAAATTTACACAGCTCTTTTTGGGGGATCTCAATGGTCAACTCTTCATTAAAGCATGCTCTGGAAGAGCCACAGAGAATGTTTTGCAAAATAACAACATACTGGCATCTCTCAGAAGGCCTGGTATTTTACCCAAGTATTACTATCTATGTATAAATATGGGCCTGAGGACCAGCACCAGGAGGTTCCATTCACAAGGTAACAAGTTTAGATTCTTTGTATCAGTCAAATAATTAAAACAGCCATATAATACTCTATTGTATACTACATATAGGGTATAATAAGATAGGAACCATGTACACTTCAGAGGTCAATCCTTTAATAAACTGTGCCAATGTGTTGATATAACCCTTTGTGTGATAAACTAGACCTAAATTATGTAAATATTCTTCCACAGTAAATTGTTTGTAGGATCAGATGGATGTGAGAGAGGTGTGATTCTCTTGGTTTTCTTCCTGCTTGTAAATCATAAAATGGTTTATGCTGGAAGCAACCTTAAAGATCAACTCCCCTGCCATGTGCAGGGACACCTTCCTCTAGATCAGGTTGTTCTGGGCCCCATCCAACCTAATCTTAAACACTTCCAGGGATGGGCCATTCACTGCTTCTGTGGGCAACACTTTCCAGTGACTCATCACCCTTCCACTAAAGAGTTTCTTCCTAATATCTGATCTAAACCTGCCCCTGTTCAGTTTAAAGCTGTCACCTATTGTGCTACCATTCTACACACTTTTAAAAAGTCCCTTTACAGCTCTCTTGTAACCCCTTTTGTACCCCTTATAGGGTGCTATAAGGTCTCATTGGAGCCTTCTCCAGCTTGAACAATCCCAACTCTCTCAGCCTGTCTGCAGTGAAGAGGTGTTCCTGCCCTCTGATCAGCTTGGTGGCCTCCTTTGGGCTTGCTCCAACAGGTCCATGTCCTTCCTGTGCTGGGGACCCCAGAGGTGGATGTAGCTGTGCAGGTGGGATCTTCTGAGTGCAGAGTAGAGGGAGACTCACTCCCTTGCCCTGCTGCTCACACTGCTTTGGGTGCAGCCCAGGACATGATTGGCTTTCTGGGCTGCAAGGACACATTGCATGAAACTTTCTGTGACTTTGAACAAATGGAAATTAAAGGACTTGCACTTTACTGCTTTACTATTCTTATGCATCACTTTGACTTCTATTTTCATGCTGATGGCTTAACAAAATCTTTGTTGGTTAATTTGAGTGTAATCCTTTCAGGTAGTGGACATCCTATCAGCATTTCTGAAGGTAATTAGTGAATCAAATAAAATGCTAATGGAAGCAGGTAATTACTTGAGAGACGATGGATAATAGTGGGAGGTAATTTTTTCAATATCTGCATGCTCTTACTCAAATTGCAGATGGATTGCCACAGCCTTGCTCTAGGAAAGCTTGAAGTGTCACTACTTCATTTTGAAATGGATGGGAGAGAATCATTGCTTGAGCAAGGATGCATTTCAGACCATAAAAGGAAGCATGGTCACATAAACACTTTAATTTGATAAGTTAGTTTGTAATTTTGACAGGCCAAAGTAGTCCAGTGTGTGGAAGATGCAGTGCTTCTTAAAGCAGATCTTTTACTCTGTACAAAGTTGATTAGAAAAATAAGATTCATTAAAACACGGATGAAAAACATCTGCTTATATGGCAGATGGTAATTCAGCTATCAACACATCCAACTGTTAAATGAATGGACTGATTTAATACAAAAAGTATGGCTTTCTGTCGTCTATGGCTCATTCATTTGCAGATTGTTGAAGTAATTTTTTTTTAATATTAAACTGAGCTTTTCAACAATTCAAGATTATTCAAGTCCTCCTCCCCCTTGCCTCTGGCATACACCTTCTCTATTCTATTTAGCATTGCTGCTAAAACAAAGACAAATGATTCATCCTTAATGTGGAAAAGTGGAAATTCTGTGTGTCCTTTCCAGGCATTATAACATACTGGACCTAATTTTTGGATTCTGTAACACTGTTTTCTAGGGTGTTGAACTGATTTTATCTGGTTTCTCCTTTACTGTGGAGCAGGATGTCATGAATTTACTTCCTGAATTCCTAGAATAATTTTATGATCAGAAGTATTGCAGAAAATATTTCTTTAGATACTGCAGTCGGAAACGTTTTCCTAAAACAATTTTACTGAACCCCACCCTTGAAAGTAATATAATAAAACAATTATGAGGCTCTTTGCACAGTGTCTTTGATATTCTGGAGGCCAGCAAAAAGCTGTCATTATACACGGACTTGAAGTAATTTCTTGGCTCTTGACTGCTCATTGCAGAAGAGTATGTTCTGCCTTGCATTATACTTGTGCAATATCATTGCATTCAAAAAGATTGTGAAACTGAGACCTGCAGATAGAATTTAGAATTTCAGATGTGTTGCCCTGCATTTATATTGCTCAACCACTGTGCACTGATTTGTTTGTTTTTTTAAGTTCATAAAAACTGAAGTTTATTAAATTCGTCTGCATGTGGCACAAATAAATGCTTAGAACTGGACATTTTTTATTCTTTAATAACTGTCAGCTTTTTGTTTGATTCTAAAATTATTAGGAAGTAAATCTTCAAGTTTTGGGGTAGCAGAAAAGATGTCAGGAAAATACTGACACCATATCAGTACAGGGCGAGTGGCTTGGGCTTAGTCTGAAACCTAAATAAGGTGGAGATGTTAACTTCAGTATTTTTTTTTAATCTCACAGCAAAATAAATTGTGCAATAAAAACAGATGTAGAATTATGAATAAAGTATGTATATAAAAATATGTTTAAAAAGTATAAGCGGCTTCTTGGTCATTTTGACAAAAAGATAAGTAACAAGGCAAGGTAAAGCTACTGTAAGGGTAGAATCAAAAGAAAATAAAGTATGTGATACTGATTAGTATTTTCTTCTGTTTTCAGTGATAGATTTTAGTGCAGTTGACATTTCTAGTTAGGACACAGAATGTCTTTTGACTCACATGAGCAAATGCTGCTGTGGCTTTGGTGAGAACAGGAAGTTTCCCACTCATATCAGTAATACCTCAGGAACTGACGCTTGGGCTTCTCTTGAGTGCCTGATGTTTATAATGAGCACTTTGGAAAAACATATGGTGTTCTGAACTTTACTTCCTGACGGCTTGAAAATGCGTGTTAAATGGTGGTTTGCATATTCAAATCTATAACCACAATAAACCATAGAAGAGGAATGACAATATCTTTTATTAAAGTAACATGACTCATGTAGCCGAGAAGTCCAACTGAGTGAACATATTGTTTCCTGAAAATAGGTTATTTATGTTGTGCTAGAATAGCAATTGTATTATAGAAAAGTCTCCAAATGTTTAAAATCTCTCCTCTGGAAATGAGCACAAAAGAACCAGTAATATCATCTCCATTACTCTTCACATCAAATTTCTTCACAGCAAGTGTTTCATTATTAGTTCTTTGAAGTATGTGTCAAACAAGCATGTTGAAGACAACGTTTTCCCTTTTTGGGAAAAAAAAGCTCTGGAATGCAAGCTGTTCTCAAGCTATGTCAGGAATCAGCATGTTAAAGGCTTTGACTGTATTTCTGGAAGTACATGTGATAAGACTGTGTAGAATTCATGTACATACAGACATCCAGAAACAGCACCCACTTTTATTTCAGACGGGGTCTGAAACTTGTTGGACACTGGATTTCTCCTATACAAGATTCCAGCTCAGGAGTGCTCACCTATTAAGGAAAGCACATGGACTTTCAGCACTCATTCCTCTCCGAGGCAAACGGCAAGGCACAAATTTGCCAGCAATGACAACAATGGACAGGTTGTCTTAGTTTATCCTTGAAGCAACTCAGAAAGTGATTTTTAAAACATGGTTGAGTAGGTGGAACTTTGGAACAAACCTACACAATTGGTATAATTGTTCATGATTTAATGAAGCTTTCAGGTAGTAAACTTTCACTCTTCTTCTGAAGTCTGCTCACGTTCAAAGTACCTTTCTTTGGAATAGAGTTTAAAAATAATTTCCTTTGAAGTCAATAAATGACTCATCAAGACAAATGTTTTGACCAGGATTTTGTTTTTACTGGCATGTTTAAGAGCTGGGATCAATGAGTGTACATAGCTTGAAAAGCCAATCTACCTTTAGAAGAACCTGAAAAACATATTATTGTGCTGCTGATGCATTTGTTGAAGAGGGAGTAACTGTATAGTGAGAAAGGGGACAGATTGTTCTGCAAATTATTATGAAATCAATACATTCTGAGATTTAAAAATATTTTATATGGTTTCTTCCATTCATACAGAGAGTATTTAATAGTTTTCTGTTAAGGTGTTCCTTTATTTTTTTATTTTGCAAATTGACAATTTTTGTGTGAATATTTTAAAAGGTTTATTTGTAGCAAGAAAAAAATGCCTTTTATAATATATTTTCTCATAACTGTTTTCCAAAGTTTTTCTAGGAATTTGTGTTACTTTTTCAGCTAAACTTCAGCAATAACAGAAGGAGACTTAAAGATGAATTTTGGAGGCAAAGGCTAGGGCTAAGTGAAACATGCCAAATAAATAGGTCTGTAACAAATGTTTAAATTTCATGGTACACTGAGCTAAAGGCTTCTGACATTAATTTTTTAATTGAGGTGAAATATTAGGATTCAAACTGACAACTTCACATATGTACAACACCTCAACTGGGGGTTAGAACTTTTCTGAAGACAGTGGACAGGAATAGAAATAGAATTTTTCTGCTATGTATCTGATCTCATAACTTTACTAAAAATGAGGTGAGATGCACTCTGCAATTGCCAGTTCTGCCCATTGGCCACAAAGGGGGTCGGTGCACTTAGTTTAGATGCAGATATTTTCACTGTACTCATTTTGTCAAAAGAAGCATATCACAGGGCTCTTTTTCCGCACAAATAATTGAAGGATCTCTCTCTGGTGTAAAGGCACAGCTTATTTCAGGTTAGTGTTTAATGGAAAAGCTTGAGGTTAATATTTGACCCTTCTTTCACCTCTGTGGCTCCACTGTGACTTCAGAAAACTTAATTGAATAGATCTTATTATTAGGCAGATAAGATTATAGTAAAGCTTCAAGCATGAGGAAAATACCATGCCCATTCAAGTTTGGAAATTTTTTATGCTTGTTATCCCTGTACTTAATTTAAGTGATTTTTTTTCCTGACTTTTTAAAATTATAGAAAAGCACTTTGTTCAATGTGCAGTGAATAAATAAATCAACTATTTCATTTTACACACTATGGTTTAATTTTAAATATTCCTATTGCATTATTATTTTGCAATATAATTTTAAAGTCACCCACCTTGAACTTGCTCACCCAGGAATCAATCATCTCACCTGAATAAATCTGCTTACAAGACAAAAAGTGTTGAAGTCAATGGATAAATTCCCTTGAGTTGAATGGACACACTTGAAGGGAGCATAAATATTTTCATAATCAGTGTTACAAATTCAGGAAAGCCTATAAGATGAAATCAGAAGCAATCTTATGTGCTTGGGAAAAAATACATATGTCTGCACAATTCTGATCAGCTTCACTTTTAAAATCTGTTCTATTCCATTTGAAAGTGGTCATGAAATAGAGCTGCAAATGAAGAAATTTGGATTTTAATTTTCTCAAGCTCTAAAAATGAAAATTTCTTAGAAATTGGCACAGAGGAAATTAGTCTTGTAGGTGGGTTATCCAAATACGTAAGTAAGCAACACCCCTCCCCCCCCCAGTTTATAAGTACTAGAAGTATAATACTTTAACTAGAAAAACAGACACTATCAACTGTAAATGTTGTGTAATATCATAATAAATATAGGGTATAAGAAAAGCTAGGAAATATTGGCCAATCACTGAACAGATGAAATGAAACTAGAACAAAAATGTCCAGACACAGTCAAGACTTCAATCTGGCATTTTCTGGCAATGTCATGAAAGGAAAAGAATGACTTTTACTTCCAAAGCTTATAGATTATAAACCCATGAGGAGAAGTCTTGTGGGATCAGCCAGTATGTGGTGGAATAAGTTAAAGATAGCAATCCGAAAGAAATTAGCAATGGCAGCTTCTGTCACAGACATTTTATTGGAGCTGTTATTCTATTTTTCTGGAAGACAGAGGTAAAAAGAAGTGTAATTAATTTTTCAGATTTTAAAATATATTTCACATCTCAGAGTGTGTTTTGCAGAAAACCCAACCATGCATGAACTTTCTTGCATGAACATATATTTCCACCACTGTGGTCATCTCTGTACTCCCACCTCTTGGGAAGAGGCTTGAGGGAAGAGAAAGCATTCCAAGTTTACTGTTAAGCAGTGTGACACCTATCTCTACATGTTAATTATGTAGGCAAAATGTAGAAGAACAAAAGTGAAATATAGCAGTGCTTTGTCCCATGGGCAGATTTGTCTCACTAGAGTTTAACTGTAGCCCAGTATAAGATCTATTTCTTCTGTCAGGCATTTGTTTATTGGGAATAGAAGGTGATGGATGCTATATCTTAAGTTTTAGCTTTCATATTTTCCAGATTCTGTACTGCATTAGTATATAACACTGAACTTCATATAAAGTGTTAGCAAGTTCTCCTCACAGCTTAGTTAGACAAAACAATTCTTTTCCAGCCCAAGAACCAAGGACACCCTTGAAGCTTCAGGCCCAAAAAGTGTAAACAAAAACAAACTGAGGAGAGCAATCTGGGAGGATGGGACCTCAGAACATGAGGCTGTAATTGAACAATTAACCCCAATATGTAAATGCACCAAAATTTATAAAGTGTGAAAACTCATGACCCCTCATCCATCTTGGATGTAGCCTCAGCCAGGCTCTTGTACTACCCGAGGTGTATCCTTTAAAGGCATTTTAATAAATACCTACTTTATTCCTTGAGCTCTGTCTAGCCTCTGTTCTAGGTAGCCTCTCAAGGCATCAGGAAAGCCAAGACAGTTTGAGTGAACAGGTAGATGAATAATTATATGATTAAAAAAAAAATCTAACCTATATAGAACCCAAATTTATTGATTTACAAAAAAATAAACAGTAGCTTTTAAAGGTAAAATTTACTTGACTATATATCATTGTCAGCCAACTTTATTCTATAGGACATTTTAAACAATGGAAATAATTGAATCCTTTAAATGAAAAACAGCCAGGAAGACTTTCTTTATTCTTCTTGATATTGATTTCTCTTCTCTCATGCACTCAAACTTGGTCAACACAATAGCTGGAGGGAAGGACATCAGCTCCTGAAAAGAGGCAGACTGGAAGGCACTTTGCCCAAGAGAGAGAGATCACCTGCAGCTGCCCAGCATAGCACTAAGAATAGGCAGCGTGGCAAAACAAAACATGGACAAACAGTGTGGAAACTTCTAGAGCAAGCCAAGGGTGACCAGAAAGTTGAGACGGGAGATTACATCACTCTCAGGTACCTTTGGTAAGATGAAAGGGTCAATACAAGTTTCCCAAGGCAAAAAGCAAAACCAGTGTTTAATTTTGTGAGGAGAATGAAAAAGAGCAGCTGAGTGACAACCTGGTGATCAATGGAATGCATATTTGGCAAAGTTAAAGCAGGTTATTGCTTTAAAAAGGCAGGAAATAGGTCATAATTCTGTGATCAGGAACCAGTCAACCCAGAGAAATCTGTGCTGGCTATGAAAAGTCATAAAACAACTATCTCATACAATATTTTGTAGCCTTGCTATTTGCCCTTTGTGTAGTTAACCATATATTTAAAAAATGCATTTTCTCACATGATAAGCTTAAAAGTGGTGGAGAAGAGAATCCAGTACACAAAGCATGTGCTTAAATGTCAGAACCTAAATGTGTCATTCTTCCTTTTGTAAGGGTCTACATTTTCTTACTCAGCAAGTGCTGTTCAGCACCCTCAGATGGAGACTGCCCCCCTGCAGATCTGCCCCACAGGCAACTACAGTCACTGTGCTCAATAAATAACACACATAGAGCTATGACTGCTGGCTTTGATATTCACAGAAAATCTAAACCTCACCACCCCTGGAGATACCACCTGAGCTGGAGTACTGAGAGACAGGGAAAACAATTAGGTCTGCTGAAGCTGAAACACACTTCAATCATTTTATTTCTCCTGCTGTAAATGTTATTAGTAAGTATTGATTAATTTCACTCATAACCACACTGAAAATCAAAGACTTTAAAACCTTCTGCTTGGGTGGGAAGACTGCAGAGACTGTAAATGGATCTGATTCATTATATCACTGTAATTAATAAAAATGTCATGAAAATGAAGCATTCTGGAAAATTTAGAAATATTTCCTTACATTGTGTGAACAGCATATTGGAATCAGGTTTCTGTAGAGAATAGCAGGCATATAAACAATTTCTAAATATTAATCCATATTAAAATTTTCTTTTTAAAGCAATCAAAATCAGGGAAAGTTTTTTGGAGGTTAAAATGTGACTGCCTCAGATGAGTATCCCCTTGAAACTTAAGCTATACCTGTTAAAGTGAACAGAAATATGTCAGGAACAAGGAACTAGATGTGCCTGAGAGGAACACAAACAAACCAGGGACAACTTAGGCTTATTGCCTTCTGTGCTCTCCAGACTGCATTTACATCACACCATATATTCACACTTTAACAGGTACAAAGCTACATGCAGTGCACAGGGATGAGCCCACAAGGAGGAAGGAGGGAATCCCCAAGGTGGCCACAGTGTCCTGGCATGATACTGGAGAGACATGGTCTGGAGCTCTTTGTACTGAGCTGTGCTGATCCATCCACTGATCAATCAATCAATCAATCCTGAAGAGTGTGGGACTGTTTCTTGCAATGGTCAGTGTATTGTAGGCAGCCTAAGCACATTTTCATTTTAGGCCACTTGTAAGGAAAATATAGATGAAATAGTTTTGGAAATGTATAGGTTTTTTCTTAGATCAAACAGATTACCATAGATTACACACAGCATTGAGCTGCTTTGTATTTATCAGCCACTGAGACCAACAACCAACGCTTTGTGAAACTTCTCCATGGCTACATTTTTGTCTATATTGAAAGGGTCAGAAGAATTCATGTGTTTTGAAGTTTATATTAAGCAGTGATTTTTCCATCCAGAAGCTGAAAGAATCCTGTTTCAGCATTTTGTCACTACTTTGGCAAACCCTGCCTGGGGACCACCCCAACTCTAGCCAGATTTTGGCAGATGGTGGTTGCTAAATGGAGCAATGAAGCTATAATTAATATACAGGATTTGGCCTATTCTGCTACAGGCAGCTCTTGTTCCAGCTACTTTGAGAAGGCTGCCTGCAAGTAGGCTGGGGTTTTGGACTAACTTCCATAAAAGTTAAGCATGAAAATCAGGAAAGGTACTGTTGTCTGTTGCAGGGCTGCTGAACTACACTGAGTAAGGAGGTTTGTGCTGGCTTGTATTTATGCTGGCAGGATAACAAAAGCCCATATTTCAATTCAGTCATGTTGGATTACAGATACACATGTAAGCTACCTGATTCAAAAGATCTCCCGTCACTCAATCCAGCTCCAAATATTGCAAAGATGTGTATGAAAAAATGCAGCACCGGAGACATATTTGTGTGTATCTGATATGTGAATTTTCTGGGTTCCTACTGACAACCTTAAAATGCACCTTGCACATACTCCTTATACAAAGACACTTCAAGCAGGCTATGTTGGATTTTGGCTGTTGGATAGACAGGTCCTGTTGTTATTGCCCAGCCAGAGGAACAGTAATCTTGGGCTCCTCTGCTGCTTGCTGGAGTGCCTGAATACAGAAATTCATCCATGTTTTAATGGAGTTCATGGCCAGAGCTGGGCACAGTCGCTGATGGTTGAAATGGCAGACTGCAGAGGAGAACACAACCCAAAGCTAGTCCTTGTTTATGTATTTCTAGGTATTATAGCAAATAGAATAGTAAAAATGATTCCTTTCTTGATGGGAAAGATGCCTGATTACTGGCATGAATAAACATAGTTTATTATCCAGAATTATAGATAAAGGCTTCATGTAAATTTGTTTTCAAACTATTTTTTAAATTTTATGAATTGAAATAATTTAATTTGGTTTCTTTGAGTTTCTGGTCCTAACAGCTCTTTAAACAAGCACCATATGAAATTAATTTTTCTTTCCTACTCTTTTTTATCCACCTGTTATTTTCTTCAACACATTTTATTTTGACAGTGTCTGCATCTTGCCTTTCCATCTAACTTTCCACTGCTGTGAAGATTGTTTTGGAAAAAAAACATAGTTTTTATTTATTTTTTTTTTCTTTTCTGACATAAGGACTAGGAAAAAATTTCCTGATGGAGCTATTACCTTCAAGTACTTTGCCAATCTGATGATAATGAAAGTTATTTCCTCCTGTAGTTAAAAATACACTTTTCAAAGTAATCATTTCAGTCCTTGAGCCACTTCTCATGACTCATTGCTCCAAGGCTGGGATCTACAGCATTGTTTGTGAAGTTTTCAGCATTAAAAATATACATTCTGTAAATCAGTATTTCCCTGAGTATGAAAAGCAGTTAAATCCAGACGCAGGTGTAAGTCTGAAACTGAAACAAACAACACACAAATACCAATATACTAGATAACAGCTTTAGCTACTTAATTATAGAATTTTGAAGATTTTGGAAACCACCTGATGTTGCAAATATAGCAAAGTAAATGTAAATTAGTGTTTTAAGAAACATCTGGATACATCTCTTAGGCTGACAGCAACTTTACAACTCCCACTTAGCTTACTCTAGAATCCTAGAACCCTAGGTTAGTTAGTTTAGGAGTTTGGGTATTTTCATTTTGTGTACGGATTTTATGTTTTGTGGAGTCTGCATTTTGGTCAATAAAACAGTGGGTTTCAAAAGATTTATAGTTATTAATGAAATACATTTGTTCCCTTGTAAAGAGACATGTTCAATGGGTTCTTCTGAAAGACTACTGACCATCCCATGCCACTGTTGCAGGAATAAATGCAGCACTTTCCCAGGAGCAAAGAGCCCTAACATTGAGGAGTCCCTCAGGGACAGGCTGCTGCAGCCTGGATTCCCCGTGGGGTCACAATTCCTGCCAGCAAACCTGCTCCAGTGTGGGCTCCTCTCTCCATGCAGCCACTGGTTCTGGTCCAGCACGGGTTTCCCACTGAGTCACAGCCTCCTACAGGTGTCTGCTCCAGCACAGGTCCCCCATGGGCTGCAGGTGAATATTTTCTCCCCCATGGTCCCTCATGGGCTGCAGGGGCACAGCTGCCTCATCATGGGCTGAACCAGGGGCTGCAGGGGAATCTCTACTCCAGTGCCTGGAGCACCTCCTGCCCCTCCTTCTGCACTGACCCTGGGTCTGCAGGGCTGTTTCTCTCACACCTATCCTTACTCTTATCTCCCTTGGCTGCAATCATCTTGTGCAACAACTTTCTCTCCTTCTTAACTGTTATTCCAGACGTGCTTTCACTGTGGCTGAATGAGCTTGGCCCTGGCCAGCAGTGGATCCACCTTGGAATCATCTGGCACTGGCACTGTTGGACATGGGGGGAGCTTCTCGCAGTTCTCATAGAACCTGCCCCTGTAGCCCCCTGCTACCAAAACCTGATGACAGAAACCCAATACAGACTTAAAATAAAAATAAAAATAAAAAAAAAAATGCACAATCAAACTCCTCATGCACTGATGTTCCCTCTGCATACTGAAATTTCCAACAAAATCACTCAACAAAACTTAAGTATTACTTGACTCTGTAACAAACTGCTGAAGCAGTGGCCGGACACCATGCACTGCGTAGGAGGAGCTGAACTTCCATTGTGACTTTGGTTTATTAACCTTGTGCTGAGGAAGAAGTGATGCATCACAGGGAAGAGAACAAGCATCTCAGTATAAAGCTCACTCTTCCCCCACCACTGAAACAGAGATCTTCGGTGTGTGAGCTCAGCTTGTTGCTGTTCTTTCACACTTGTAATCACTGAAACAGGCTGCTGTGACTGTGGAGGTGGTATGTTGGGTCTGCACGAAACAAATCAGCCAGCACATATGTGTGGGCAGCTGCCTCATTGTAATTTAGAGAGGTTTGTCAGCGAGCTGTGAGGATGGGTGCATGGAAGGGTGGCACAAGCAATTTGAGGCTGTGTGGGAGAGGAGCTGGTGCCCTATACATGTTCTGCCTGCAGATGGGAGCACTGATGCTCCACTGGAAAGGAGTTCAAATGCTGATAAATTCCAGTAAAATACAAAAGCTAAAAATAACAGGCTGGATCTTTGTCTGGAGTAAATCAGCAGGGATGTGTTGAATCTCTGGGTTTACCTCAGCTGAGAATCTCCCTCGGTGTACCTCACCCTCATCTCACACTGCTCTGCCAGCACTTTGGGGAATATCTGGATCATCTGGATTTAACCACATTTTAGTGCTAAGTTGAAGGTGGAAGGAATTGTATAAGAAGGATTTTTAATAACAACTTTTATTCATTTAATGCTGTTCATATTTATATTCCATTTGGAATGCATCAGTTCCTCTAAAAGGAAAGTTTTATGTATGATAAGGATTTTATCTTTTTTACACTACTGTAGAATAGTTTAAAAAATAGAAACTAAATTGAAATCAAGAGAAACTCTTTAATAAAACTATTACAATGAGAAAGAAACAGCCTTCTGTCTCTGAAACCTGGAGACTGTAAAACAGTTACCTGAATTTGCAGAGCTATTACATATAACTTACAAGCATTTTCAGAAAACATTCAAGCTGGCATGAGAGAATCTTTTTGTCCCTTCGGCTGAAATCAGTGCTTAAATTAAGAAATACTAGTAACATTTTACGTGGAAGCACAGCATGTGCCTGGTTGGAATTTAATTTAAGTAAATGAGTGGCCATCCACTCCTGCAATTAATTAATTGTCAAGGTTTTCTTGTATCAGAGTTCATTTTTGGAGAGCAAGAGAAGTGAGCCTTGCTTTCAAAACTGTAAAAGAAAAACATGTTTCAAACCCTAAAAAGCCTTGTCTGCAATCCACTGATTTGAGTATATCAGGATTACTGCATATTTGGCTGGAAATTGGTAAGATTTCCTTTGACCAATTTCAAGCACCCCAAATCTAGTAAACCCACTTCTGTATTTACACTCTAGAAGCAACATCTCTGTCTCCGAAGGATCAAGGTTTCTGTGTATATAGAAAGTAAAAATGAATTTCATTAGATGGCTCTTTGCAACCTCTCAGTCTTTTTATATGAATCTCATGTCATCATCCTGGTACATTTCCTTCAGAAATAGTAAATTTCTAATAATCAGTCCAAGTTTAATAAGATATCACTATACACTGTATCAAGAAAGAACCACTCTCTATCCTTTAAGTTTTACCAAAATGCTTAAAAAATCATACTAGCCTAGCAGTTCTTAATCTGAACTTGTTCCAGCTCATCTCCTGTGTTTCTTATTGCCATTCATTTCCTTGTTTAAAATAGCAGTCTCCATCAATTTTTATTTCTCTGTCATCTATTATTCCTCTCAGCCTTGAGCCATATTAAACCAAAGCTTTCATACTTTCCATCCATTTTCATCTGTCTCATGCTCAGCTTCTACTCATGTTTAAAGCAGTCTTAGCAAGAAAAGTCTGCAATGTGTGATCGAAGTATGGTTAGGACCTAAGCCTTTGTTCTGTTACTTAGACACCAAAATATAAGCATGAGAGGTGAACAAATAATTTGTAATGAAGACTAAATAGGAGAGAATTCATTGTGACTGTTGCACTTTATCTGCAAAACTTTGCTAATTTGTTATATTCAGAACCTGCCATAAAGTAGTACAATCTAAGTGCTTAGAAATTACAGAATGCATGTGTATCAAACAAAATCAGAATATAATGTGATATTAGGTCATCAAATTGTCAGTGTACTTTATGCCCCCGAGCTCTTTATGAATAGGTAGCAGCATTGAAAGATTCATCATTTCAGGAGGTTTATAAATAGGTATGGAATGTTTTTCTCTACATGAATAACACATTTTCAGTGTTCCATATTACAGCTTGAAAATCATGTCATACTCATTAGGGTACATTAAGCCACAGGACTTTGGCTCTTATCTCAGTTAATTAGTTAAGAAAAAAATTAGAAAAAAGAGTACATTAGAGCTGGTGAAAAAAAAAAGAAAAAAAAAAAGGAAGATGCAAGGAAGGACACAAAAAGAAAACTCATTTTCAGTTCTGAATAATGTATTCATGGAGTTCCACATAGTAAGTACAAGCTCAAATATATTCATAGAGTGTATACTATTAACTTGACTGTGATAGAATTTTTTTTTTTTTTTGGTGGCCAAAATCTTCTTGGAAACAGTGCAGCTAAATATATTAGTTTTCCAAACCCTTGATAGTGTCTTCTAATAATTTGTGGATTAGAAAGCATTCAGATTTTATTCAAAGTCCTGTCCTGTGCTGTGGGGACTATGGTCCCTAGGTAGCTTCAGAAGGCTTGCTTTGTCTTGCCTCTCAAGGGGAAGGTAATGCACCCTTGATCCTGAAAAGCCCCTGCACCTCTTACTCATGTTCATGATTCTGTCAGGTCTCTGGACATCCTTTTCTGACCAGGTGAACACCCCGAGGAAATGAAAGTGGATTTTGACCCTACTATCCTGCTGTGTGAGAGTGCTGATAAAAGTGAGCAGAATGGTGTAAAGGGACTCAACTCTTCTGGAAGGCCACAAAAAGCCACAGGCTCATAGCCTGTTATTAAAACAAATGCAAAATGTCATTTAGCAGCAAATAGAAGACAAGAGATTAAATCAGGAGTCTGGGTCACATTTTGGAGGCTTCAGCTGTTCTTACAGAAGCAAGTGAAAAAAGAGACTGAAATGAGTCTCAGCTGTTTTGCACCTTTTGCACTCCAGCTGTTTGCTGGAGTTTCCTCTATGGGTATCACAGCTCCATGGCATTGCTTGCTGGCCCTGGCATTGCTTTAAAATAGAGTACATCTTGTCTGAGAATTCAAATGTGACTGTTTTTCCTAAAGTGGGGATCTGAAATGATGACAATGAGTCAGGCTGGGGTTTGACAAGGGCGTTTTCCCACTGAGGTTGATTTGCTCTAATGGCTATTGATTCAACAGACTGTAACTTGGAAGAAAGGAGGAGCTGTGAATGGAGCTGGACTGGAGGAATTAAATTACCCTAATGTAACTTTTAATGGACCTACCAGCAGTGTCCACTCCTTCCAGAAGGCCCTGAAAACAGCTCACTCCGTAATTTCAAGCATTATCACAGGCAGTTGCATTGCTAATGCTGTGAATTGATAAAAGGATAAATGCTATTTTTGCTCTTGGTGTCAGGACAACTGGGTATCACATTAACGGCGTAGATCACCGAAGTTCTGTCCTTGAAATAGTCATGGCTTTCAATTTCTTTCTCAACATGTGTTTAAATATTCCCAAGAGCCCCAAACTGCCTCAAGTTGCTTCCTGTTTAAATAAAAGATGATTCCTCTTTTTATTCTGTGGAATCCATTCAAAAGAAAAGGTCATGCCCAAAGGGAGAAAGCAATTTCCTTATTCTTCTTTTCAGAGCTCTAGGGATTTGTAATTTAAGTTTCCCAGAACACTCTCCATTTTTCATAATTGATACTCTTTGTTAATTTTCTTTTTTTCAGGGGTGGTGTCATGTTTGTCTAGTCCTAAAGCAAGCCCAGCATTTACAGTTGTTAAACCCCAGGCCCCTCAGAAATGCAGCATTATTGAGATATCCTCAAGACACAAGATAATAAAAAGAAGTTATTCATTTTAATTTACTTTGTTTCTGCTGATGCCTGACACCAGTCATTCTAAATGCACCTTTCTCACTTAAGAAGGGGAGACCATGGAATATTACCCAGAGAGGTGTTGTTTAATTATAAACATTTCTTCAGTGGTGACTGCAAGGTTTTGCTTTATAAGAAGAATTTTTGTCTGAAAATTTGTGAGAAATTATTCCAGCAGCCCCAATGATATTTGAAAAGAGATTTATTTTCCTGATGATGTAAAAAAGCATACATATTTTAAAATTTGGTTTTGTCTCTTTTATTCTTTTAATGTTATGTCTTACATTGATTAAACTATATTAATGATAATAGAAATGAGATAAATTCTTTATGGTTAAGCCCCCGTGGGCATAGTAAACACCAGCATAAATGGATCTAAGTCCATTTAATTCTACAGAAGTTCAAGCTCAGGAGCCAAAACAGAACATCTTAAAATTATTAGATTCAGTTACTATAAATATTTTTATTTTTGAAGAATGGCTAATAGACTGATCTCTCACATTAAGTAAACAACTGTTAACACAATGTATGATATATATTTATTTATTTAAAAAAATATTCTAATATTGAGAAATGTTCACCTGTATTTGAAAACTCAGTCAGGAAATCAGTATTTCTGGCTGGAATCTGATTTAATTTATTTGCATTTTCCATGCTGGTTAGTAAGGAGAAGGTAGTTGCTAAATTACGCATACTGCCGAGGTAACAAGTATGCTAAAAGTGTTTAGTCTTTTTCTGCTTTCTTTATAGTCTCATTTCTCCACTCCTCCTGTCTTACACAAACTTTGTTTAGTTAGATTTCTGGAGATACCCTGCTCATCAGGATCAGGAATCTTCTCGGGGCTCCCTGTCACTTCCTTGACTGCCTCTATTTGGCTTTGGGCACTGTCCCCAGTCCTCCCTTCCCTGGCACCTCCCTGACCTCCTTCTTCCACCCCAACATGCTCCAGGCTGTGAGGTTACTCCCCCTGCACCTTCCCTTCCCGAGGGCCACCCCAAGAATCCCAAGACCAAAATCTGTATTCAGTCAGTACCCGGGCCTTGCCACGCCGTGCACGGCCCACGGCATTGTCCGGAGTCTGGATTCTCCCTGAAGGGAAGAGGGATTTGTGCATGACTGGTGTTACCAAGGGTTAGCTTGGTTAGGCAATGGTGGGTGCAGACACTCTCCTCTGATGATGGCAGGGACTGCAAAGCAAACTGGGCAAATTGTTTCAAAACAACGGTCATTAAAAGCTGGGGTATTCAAGCTGACATATGTGAACAAGCTTAATGAATATTTACAAATAAAAAAAATTGGTTTAGAACTCTCTAGATAAGCTCATGCATAATTCAATAATCAGAGTTGAAAACCAAAGACCTGCAGTCTGCTTTCGCTAATGTAACATTAAGGGTACACATTTTTATAAATAGGCCATCACCTATTCCTATCCCATACAAGTCCAGACTGATTACCTCCTACGTGTGCATTTATTATTCATAAGTATCTACTGAAAACTATGGATTAACCATTTTAAGAGCATGTTTTGTTTGTGAACTTTCTGCCTAGCTTTCCAAATTTCCTACTTGTAATGGGTAACACTGTGAGTGGATGACTGAATCATTTTGACAGTAGAGCTAATAATGGAGCATGAGACTATGATATAAACTTTTCTTATAAATAATCATGGAGGTTAAAAAAAATCATGGGCACTAAAAATGCTATGGCTTTTTGGCATACAAAGTATATTAGGCACTTGAGAGGAATCTTTGTGGGCAGTGAATAATGCAAGCAACACAATCATAGCAAACCATCCTGATAGTCTGTTCCCAGGGTCACTGTGGATCAGGCTTCCCTGATGGTGTGTCTGAGGCTGGCTGAAGTCATGTATGAGAAATTGTTCTATTAAGCTGAACAAAATTCCACAAGGGTCCTATTGTAGATATATAATAATCTTAATCTGACTATGATTATTGCTGCTTGGCTTGAACAGATGTCTGGGGAGGGTGTGTGTATGTGTGTGAGAGAATGATAACAAGAAGGATGACAAGTGGCAAAATACACTAAAGATAAAAAGGAGATTGTTGCTATTCCACCCAAGGTCCTGGATGTTATCTCTGCAGCAAATGAGAGAAGATAAATGTTCAACTATTCTTTCTAAATTTTCATTTTATTCATGCACAATTACTTGCAATTAAAAACCCATTTGTAAACCTAGAAAATAATTTAAATTTATATTAAAAAATGTAATATGTACATTTAAGATTTGGTTTACAAACCTGAGTAAAATATTGTGCAGAGGAACCTTCTTCTAGCACTGACTCAAATTCTTTCAGAAGTGAAAAATACATGTCTGACACATAAACCTCTCTACTCTTTCAGCAACAGGTCCCACCTAGGAGCAACCTGGGAGTAATTTGCTAGGTTGAGAACAAGCCAAACCAAAGGAGGAACAGTCCTTTCCCCGCTCCTACCTTCTCTAATGAAAAAATTATTCAAAGATATAAACCAAGCTGTTGAGTAACTTCAGACTAAAGAATGTGCAGCAGGTGGCAACATATGTGTCCAGTTAGTTCCAGCCAAAACAGTCTAATTTGCAGAAAAGGGTACAGAATTTTGCTGTGACTCAGATGAGGGGGTGATTCAAAGATGCTCTATCTCAAGTGCTAGACTTGCTGAAGAGAAAGTTATTAAATAAATGGAATTTGTAGACTATTCTGACCTTTTGGGTGCACAATAATTCACTTAGTACTCTAAATTTTGTCTGTTAGGGGCTCATTTTCCTTTGGGATTTGTTCTTCTGCTTCTCCATTTCTAAATACATTAAAATAAAAATATTTGCACAATTTAAAACTTATGAAAGAATAAATTAATTAGGCCAAAACCAAATTACGAAGTATCTGACCTTTTTGCCATTGTAATATACAGAATTGAATATTTAACTACTTTTTAATGCGTGCACTTTCCCTCTAGTGGTGATGTAGTCACTGCCTGACCCAGTCACCACATATCCAACTGCAAGATGATTATGGCTTGTCTGAATTAGTAATTTTGATGACATTATATCAAAAGCAATTGCTGTGACTAGAAAATAATGGGGCTTGTGTGTTGAATAAAGAAAATGAGAATGAAGGAAGAAGCAACTTCCAGAAGCCAACAGTCAAAACAACAAAAAACTACTAAAATAGTGACTGAAAGCTATTACTACCTGCTGGGTATGTGGCTGAATTTTAGTGGTTTCTCTTTAATTATGTCTGTCTGCAGAGTTACAAGAAACACCATAGTTATGGAATTTTTTTTTTTTTTTTTTTTTTTTTGGTTTACACCAAAATAAACATAGGCCTAATAGTGCTCTAAAGCTCATGTGGATAGGCCTGGTTACTGAAACCACATGGTTCAAACAACTGATTAAATTATATAAGATGAAATATAAATGAATATTAAGCATATACTTAATGCTGAAATAGAATATTTTCCTACAATAGGTCATCAACAGCTAGCGGAATGATTTGGGAAATTGTAATTTCTTCTGATAAAAATGTCCTAGTGAGGAAAACAGAAAGGAAAGATGGGTGCCTACTGTTGAAAACAGTTTGAATTTAAGTTTTTCTTATCTTTGGAGAAAAAATTTTTAAGGGAAACCTTTCTGATCAAATAAAACACTGAGGATGAATCTGCACCAAAAACAAACGAAGTGTACCTTCTTTCTAAAAAAAAACCAAGTGAAACCAAGTCAAAGGACAGCAAGCATGAGTTTCATGAATTAGAGATATTTCTTGGGAGGAACTTAATTATCACAGAACCATATTATTCACAAAAATCACATTTTACATAAAATTTCCAACAGACGTATATTGAAAGAGTTTTTCAACCTGAGCACTTGACATCTCAGGTATGCTGGGTGTAGTAATAATGGATAGCTCTTATATGAACACTTTAAGTCACTGTCTGTTGAAGAGATTCATGAAAGTGATCTGAATAATATTGTATTTATCTGGAGTGATAACAAAGAGAACAAATTTACCAACAGATCTGGTATCTGACTGGGAGTAAAATCCAAGAATTTGAAGGGACTTAATTAATTCAGGATTTTTTGCTTTTGTTTTGTTTTGTTTTTTAAACACGATCAAGAAAACTAAACTATGAATAAAACTACAGGCATCTTGAAAACATTCTGTTTTGCTAATTTGAATGTTATCTTTTTAATTATAATGAAAGCTCTTAGGACAACTAACCCTCCAGTGAAAATGTCCTAGAGACGAAAACCCTATGTTGTTTGCTTTTGATTGTCAAGAAACCATTAATTAAAAAATGTATCTTTTAGAAAAATTGAAAACTGTTTTGAAAAACTAACTTGAAACACAAATTTTCCTTTGTGATTTTTCAGAAAGCTGAAATTTTGGGAGTTCTTTTCAAAGTTATGAAAAGCTACCTGCATATGAAACCAAATCCTCCTGTAAGGTAAGTAATTGGCTACTTGTACCAGAATTCCTACTGTGTAAAGGGAGCTTTGTGTGGGGTCTGGGTTTCTTTGTCTGGGGGATAGGAAGAGTTAATTAATATCTATTTATGTATTTATACAGCTTTTTATTTATTTTTAAGAAAGGTAACCTTCAATATGCAAAGGTTCCACTTTGAACAAGTAGTTTCTTTTTGTTTCTCAAGAAAGAAGATGAGGTGCAGAGATTTAAGATATTTAATTTCCCTCCAATGAGCACACATTAGCTCAACAGATTGTATTTTTGAGATAGCATATTTAAGAAAATATTAAAAAATAAGCAGTTTAATGGTTTTTGAAGCATCATTAACATCTCAATAAATTAAAAATTACTGTTAAAAGGACAAAAAATATTGCTTAAAAATTTTAAATTAGTCATTAAGAATGTGAGATAGGAACTGGAAAAATCTTTGCAGAATATAGCCTACTGTTTACTAGATTTTGTCACCTTTCCCATTTTTACACTCACAACCCCTTTTTTTGTCTTTTAAGTGCAGCCCGAACTCACTTTTAGAGCCTGGCCTTCATGATGGCAGCAAGCTGCTCTGTGTACTTGTTAGAAATACAAAGTAAACAAGTAAATATCAGATGCTGAACTTCCTGCTTTCATTCTGCACAGTGAGAAAGCAGCAACTACTGCACTTTTCAAGGCTTCCTTCCCAGGAGGTAGGTAAACTGGCATTACCATCTCTTTTATGTATTCAAAATAGCACAAACAAACTAGTATGGACAAACAAATAAGGTCTAAGAAGAGGCATACAACATATGTTCTCCTTGACTATCCTTTCATCCTGTCCTAATCATGTTTTTCACTTTCCCTCCTTACTTATTTGTGCTGAACACTGATAAGGGAGAATTCAGCCCAAAGCTAATATGTCATTTTAAAGATAATGATTCTGAGTGTCAAATGTTTGGCCTGAACGTTTGGAATAGCAGACATATTGGATCACTTCTTTTTGTGGCGCCCTTGTTTATTTGAAAGCAACTTGTACTTTATCTTCTTAGCCACAATCATGTATAATATTTTGGGCAGCAAAATCTAGTTTTGATAATTAAATTATACCTTTTGATATGCATTCTTATTGAATTTCCAGGTTAACTTTTTTGTTGTGACTCCCTATTTTTATTATAACTTCAGCAGGCAACTGAATGTCTCTGTCCTGACATAATGTCATGCATAAATAGGGAAATTAGGAAAAAAATTCATTTCACAAAATAGCAATCTTAGTGTAGCATGCTATGTTTTGGAAAGACTATGATCTAGCAAGGCAGAATCTTAGTTGGCAATGCATTGTTCATTCTTGCCCGAGACATTCTTCCTGAGAAAATCCTGCCATCAGTCTTTTTACATAATGGGACATAAAAATAAAGCAACATATTGTAGCTCAATGGTCAATGTTTGCAGGCTCCCTGACAAGTTACATTGTCAGACATATGGAAATCTGCACTGGGGGCTGCTGAAAAAGAACCATAAACTGAAATGTGCTAGAGGAGTATGGAGACATAACATTAAGAAACACTTCAGAATAATGGTGTATAAATTCTGTATGACTCAACAGCTGTACAGGTAGAGAAAGCCCAGCATGACATTGGCTGATTTAAGAAAACTTGAAGGTAGAATCAATCATTGATGTTGCTATTTCTGGAAATGAAAGGGATTTTGAAAGGGAGGAAAATGTGAGAACCATAGAGACTGAGTGACTGTACCATAAAATAAGATTTCTCTTAGTAATATAACAGTAAAAATAAAATGTGGCCAGCTCTAGGATCTAACAAGAATGTGTTGGACACAGAAATTGTCTGGATTTACATATGATGTTTGCCAAGTCTACCATTCTTGGAAATCCCTCTTGCATTCCTGTTTCTCTAAAGGCAATTCATAGTTCATTTGTTTGCTTACAAAAATGAATATGAGCAAAATTTATATTCATAAGAGAGGATGCACAGTGTAGTCCAGAGTAGCAATGAAAGCAGCTTTTGGTCCTTTGCTCACAAAGTCAAAGAATAAAGACTGTCATCAGCAATCACAGAAGAGAACAGCACCTGAGTTTCAGTCGTGCAACTTGATCTTCCACATTTCAGGTAGTGACAGCACTGAAAAAAAAAAAAA
>WEIU01007376.1:214366-229050 GCA_013389925.1 Aegithalos caudatus | reverse complement strand
GTGACAGACAGAAAAAAAAAAAAAAAAAAAAATAGAATAAACCAAAACCAATAGGAAAGGATAACAGAAGGCAAAATTTTCTAGAAGCATAAAAATTTGGATGGGAGCTATAGGGTTACTTGCAGGGCATGGTGGTAAGGGGAACCTCCCACCAAAGAACCATGGAAATATTTTCAGATTTGTGACTCAGCCACATGCAGTTTTTTAGTTGAAAGCTCAGCAACAAAGAGACTTGCCCACACCTGTGACTACATGTGAAGCAGACTTGGTAGGAGTGTTAAGAGAAAGAAGCTGAACTGAGTTTCCAGGATCTTTGATGCAGATATGACACATTCTCATTTGAAAAGGTATTTAAGGACCTGAAGCAGAACAGAACTACCAGCTCCTAATAACCTGTATGGATCTTAAAAAAAAAGAAAAAAAAAATACCACCATGGCCTGATTCTGATTTCACTTTTCAAATTGTACAACCAGAAATGTCTGATGCTTTTGCAAATGTTATGGACCTGAGCAAACAAATTTCTTTTCAGCACTGATACCTCAAGGTAAACTGCTAGTCCTGCTTGGTGGCCATGCCATGTGTTGTGAAAGGCTGCAGGGAGAGAACCCTTTCATGAAGTGTGTGGGGAAACAGGTTTTAAATTCATAGAAAGCTGAGTGCCTAACCTTCTAACTTTACCCTCTGTCTGTGCTTACAGGTTAAACAGGTTTAACTCTCATCAGAGGTATCTAGGGTAATAACTGACTGCAGTAAAAAATACCAAGGCACACTAAACCAAAAAAATCCTCCAAACCCTCAGACAATCCTTCTCCCTCCCCAGCTATTCAGCAAGTTGCTATGTTTTTCCTGAACTGATGCCTCTGCGTATTAAGAACAGACTGCTGCTAGAGCCATTGCCTTTGGAATGTGAAATGGAGTGGCATTAAGTTCTGGCTGGTGTGACTCATATTTGTTTGTCCTCATATAGCTTGGATTGCCTGCTGGCATCCTGGATTGCAGGAACCTACGCACGGCACATCCACGGAGCAATGCCTGTTTCCTCAGACAAAGAACTGAACACTGTGTGACAGCAGGCCCACCCCTCTGGAGCTCAGAGTGCAAATCTGGTCTTATGAGGAAATCCACAGATGACTTCATGGGAGAAGACAATGAAAAGAAACATTTCAGCAAACCTCAGTAATGTACTGTAGCACTGTTTCCAGAGGAGAGGCTGTGAATGAAAAATGAATATGTGTTAGTAATTTCTGATGCTGTAGATTCAGGGGAGATCTACAGCTGTTGACCTTTTTGTAACATTTTGCAATAGCCATACATTTTTATCTTCTAGTTCTCGCTAATGAAAAGTTATGGAAAAATTGCTACATGAGAATAATTAAAAAAAAACAAAAACAAACAAACAAACAAACAAACAAACAAACAAACAAACAAACAAACAAACAAACAAACAAACAAACAAACAAACAAACAAACAAACAAACAAACAAAAAACAAAAAAAACCAACAAAAAAACCCCACCAACTTTTGAAGATGGCCTTTGTGAGAGAAATTTGTCTTGGTTTATTTCTCTGAAAGTTGTTGACACTTACAGTTTATTTTCTTCATCAAATTGTGCTCTCACTAAATCTGTACAAGTTCTCACACCTTGAAAGGCTCTGTGCTTCTTTTCCTGTGCTGCCCACTCATCAGTCTGACCACTGGAGAATCACAGAATCAGCTAAGTTGGAAAAGAACTTTGAGATCATTGAGTCCAGACTGTGACCTAACATCACCTTGTCAACTAGGAACAGGAAGTCATTTAAAATTTGACCATCACATTGGCAGGTGTAAATGAAGCACCTGAGCAGGCTGCAGAGATGTGCACCACTGAATAGAAATGTGCAACATCAGGACCAGACAAGGGTCTTGTTTTCTGCTGGGCTCGGGGTAGCAGAATCACTGGTTTTTGTTGACTCATAATTCTGGAAGCGTTTAATAAGGGAGAAGGAATGGAGGAATTAATTCCTTTTATAACACTGAATTTATGCAGCTTTAGGGATTTTTCTCTTGCATTGAAACTGAGAGCTGAAAGAGGTTCTCATTTCTGTCTGCAGCAGTGACTCTACAATCACAAATCCAGCAAATCCGAATCTCATTAGGAACTGGAAGTCACCATCTCCAATGTAAGGACTGATTAGCTAAAACTGCTTGTTATTGCTGTATGAGGTAGATATTTTTTCCCTACCAAGCTGGACATCCAGGGATCTATTTTTCTTTACAGGTAGGATGTTGACTTGCTTCTGTGCAAGGAAATAACAGCCACTTTAGAAGGAGCTGAGTGATGATGTAACAACTGCCTAAAAAGCAACAGTACTATCAATTTGTTCAAATCAAAATAGTGATTCTTTTGCATACTGTTAAATATGGAGCCTATCTGATCTTTGGGTATTGTTACATTTCTAATTTACCAATGTCATTTTCCTGATACATGCTATCTAATGAATCACCATGTGGACACCTTTTTTTTTTTTTTTTTCCTCTGAACAACTTTAGAACTGAAACTTCCAAACAGCACTTCTACTCTGGAAAGTCTCAGGATTTTAAAAAATGTTTTAATATATTACCACTTTCTCAAATGTAGTTGAAATTTTGGAAAAAATGAGGAGGGTTAGAAGACAGCAGACAGCATGATCACATAAGCACTGTTTTCCTAGGAAACTAAATTATATTGGAGTACCAGCAGACTAGTTGTCGGAAACCTTTCATCTATAACTCTGGGGTAAAAGTAATGTCAGTTTCTTGGTTTTTAAAGGTCTACTTCTAACAAATATTTGCTTAATAACCTTGCTGATCACTAATATATATTCAAAAATCTTCTGATACAAAATAGTATGTTCTGAAAACTGCATTTCTGTATTGCTATTAACAAAATTACTTGCTTTATTTCATGTGATGTCATCACCAAAATATGATGGGCTATGATATCATGGCCAAAATATGGTGGCCTCATGGCCAAAATTTCCTTTCTTAACTGTGGAGAAATGGCTTTTTGGCTTTTAATAATCACTTCAGGTTCTCTCACTTTTTGTTTGCATTTCCCACCTACTCAATATTACTCATTCTTCCCCTTGGTTAAGGGAAATTAGTAGTTTGGAAGAGTTGTGCATGCAGCTGATTAGGACTGTCCTCTGTTTAATTATTTATTGAATAGAACCAGATCATGATTTCCACTCTGTAGGCAATCATCTTCATAAACAATTAAACGCTGTCATTCTTAACAGAAAATAAAATAAACCATTATTGAGTACCAGAC
Source organism: Aegithalos caudatus (assembly GCA_013389925.1). NCBI lineage: Eukaryota > Metazoa > Chordata > Aves > Passeriformes > Aegithalidae > Aegithalos > Aegithalos caudatus. The sequence continues at coordinate 225,760 of WEIU01007376.1, read as the reverse complement.
AATTTATACAGAAAATCATGTTCTATAACTTTGGAAATTTTGGTGCCTGTGTTTCACAGCCTTCCCTTCCCAAATAGGATATAATTAGTTTCCTGTAAATGACAAGAAGGTATGTGTAGAGATTTCTGTTGTAGTTCTTTGACCTGCTACAGATCTTATGGTATCACTATCTCCAGAGCTAAGACACCCTGTTCCCAAAATTCCCAAATGTTTTGCCACATCTCCATGCTTAATTCCACTGTCTTCTTATAACTTGTAGTCAAATATTTTAAAATTGCAATCACTTGAAACAAGCATACTATAACATACTTTGCCAACTAAAACACTCTTCTGCTTTCCAAGAAATTTCTGTTGGTTTTAGTCTAAACATGAGAATAAAAAAACCCCACTTTCTTCACCTTCTTCCTCCCCTAGTTTAGTAAATTTTAGAAAAGGAGAAAATTTGCAATACAATTGTTTTATCACCTCTATGTTATGTCTAATGTTATCATTGTCATCACTATTAATCAAATCTTCAAGATCACTTCATTTAAAGGAGGGAGATTTGTACTTCTTATTTATAAACCTCTTATATGAATTGTTGTGAAAAATCCCCCAAATCCCAATATATACTCAACAGTCAACTGCTTTCTCACTAGTGAGGTGAAAGTATCTCCAGGGAAGTCAGCTGAATCCTGCTTAACATCCTGAAGGCTATAATTTGCATAACTCCCTGTGGTATCTCTTTATGGAAGAATGTTGCAATTGCTGTAAGCACTTACCAAACTTATTGTTGCAGATTTATTTTTACTCCAGTGAAATTCTGCAGCATTTACTGTTCATGTGACTTCTGTTGATTTCTATCCTAGGAGTTTGTAGTAACAGGGCTTTCAACAGTCCTAAGTTATGTTCACTATTACCACTAAAACTGATCAAATTTCACTGGAAAATATAGAAGACTGATTTTCACTCCCCAGTTCTACTGAGAAAAACTAGTCCAGAGAATGACTCCTCAGACAGTTGCCATCCAGTTTTCAGCTGTATTCTTGAGTTTACAAAACTTGGTATTCTTTATTCTTCCCAGCATGCAGTGATGAACAACAATGTATCTCTCTCACAAGGATGCTGAGATTCCCCTCTCGGATGCTGCTTGCTCCATCCCATCAAGATTATTATCACCTATAGATTTTGAAGCTTTGGGTTCCTTCAGAAATTTGTTTGGTATCTGGCTCACTGAGTAGATGGCAGTGCTGCTGCACTCAGAATAAAGTTGAAGGCATCCAGTTTTCATCCATTTGGTCACCAGAAGACTTTCTCTGTTTCTTTGCAGTTCCTGTCTGGTGTTGTCCTCAAAATCTCTGCCTTCATGGGTGTGAAATGGCACTAAATAACTGCTTCTACACGATATGCATTTTCCCTATGATATGCTGGCCTGATTAAATTTGATGTGCTGAAAGGAAGAATACATTTAATAAGGTTTCTTGGGCAATTTTTCCTGTTAGTTACATATGTCACTTATATAAGGTAGAAGTATAAAGAGAACATCCCACATATCATAGATATTTATTTTAGGTTATTTACTTGGAGTGTCTCTCCCTCATTCTACTGCTAAAAGACCCTATTCAACCAGCTTAATTAAATTCCTAAATTTTAGATGTGTCTTAGTTAATTCTCCCCTTAAACGTTTTCAGGCACTGCCACAAATTTTGACTCTAATTTTGATAGACATCATTTCACACTTGTATTTTCTGGGGCCAAAACACCATTCACACAGAAAATAAAAAAATTCCTGTGCAGCCTCAGAGCTCATTTTGCACAAGGGTTTTGCAAGGAGGAGGAGGCAGACTGCAACACTAAATAAGCTGAAATCAAGAGGCAGAGATAATAAGTGAGGGAAGAAAACTGCTCCTCGGGACATGTGAATTAGTATCTTAACTTTCATTTCTAGACTGGGATTTGCTGCTTATTTAGTCGTAATAGTTAATATTTGAAATAAAAATGCATTCTTTAAATTTAATGACACACAGTGATACTCATTAGTTTTCAGATCCCAGTGATTTCATTGGAATATAGTTTTGTCATCAAAGTAATAGACTATATAGTATGAATAACATTCCAGAATTCATCATGAATTTTCTAAATTCCCTTAGTTCTATGTCATTAATTTTTCCATAGCAAAAATCTGACAGACCATAGCCTGACAATCTGCTTTTCTTCAGCAAAGGAACAGTGACATATATCAAATAGATTCTGCAAATGACTAATTGAAAAGTACAGATTATTTAAAGAAAACACATTTTCTTAAACTTATTAAAATCTTAGCAATAGCTTTTGTGACCATTTGCAAAACCCCTTCTGCACATGACCTTAAACGAGTAATTGATCTCTTTAATGATTCAGATACTCAATTTACAAGAGTGAGATAATATGTTCTTTGAAACATGCTCCAAGCCATACAGATGAAAAAACATTAGATAAGCAGCATCTATTATTTTCATTGTTATTAAAACATTGTTGACAGGACACATCTAACATGGCAATTCCTACAAGGTCTCAAGATACAGTTTCATGCCTTTTGTAGACATGATTCTGTACTTGATGCCCTAACTTACTTCACATAAGAAATAAGCAAGATAGTGTAATTGTTTTCTGCTTTATGTGGTCTGACTTTTAATAACAAGATGTCTCCTGGGGAAAACATCTTGCTATATTTTAATAAAAAATTTGGAACAGCTTCATGTACTGCATTCCAAGCTCTCCTCCTTGTATAGTTTATCTCCAAAACCACCTTAGAGCAAACCCCACTTGTTTACTTCAATGGAAGTTTTTCCACTAAGCATGTAAACTCATCCAACCTATCTCTCCCTAGTGTTTATAGTTAAAAATACCTAATCCATCTCTGCCAGCAAATTCAAGGAAAAGCGGTAAGTGTAGGCTATCCAAGGCTAAGCAAACAAAAAAAGTCATCAAAGTTTTGGAAAAATTCATTAGTTCATTTTCTTCAGATGAACAAGGAAAAATAAGCAAAGCACTGAGTGAACCCAGAGTTCCTAATTTAGTGTCCCCTGTTGTCAAAAGGTTACCTTTGACTCCTGCTAAAGCCTTCACTGTTGCAATAACTTCTTCCCTTAAATCTGAATGGGGAAAAGACTGTCAGGGCTGTGGCTGTCCTGGATCCTCAGTAAGAAAATATTTTGGCTCCATGAGAGTGGTGAACTCATAGTTGAAAGGCCAACTGAATATTTTTGTTTCCTGAGAAAACCAAGCTGAAAGCAGCCATAGATCTGCACTAAATCACATCCAGTACAGCGCTGAAGGCCAAGCTTTAACCGTAGCTTCATCATTTACATGTTCTATTGGAGGTTCTGTGTTTAATCCACTGCACTGCTTTGAAATCTGCAATGAAACCATGAGCCTTATTTCAGCCACCTAGAGCCTTTTGATCCATGTTGATCATGCATCTGTTGTAGGTGTATGCATACTCCAAGGAAAGGACTAAATTAATTTTTCTTTCTCTTTTGTTCTGTTTATCAATACTGTGCTGCTAGAACCTTACTGGCCAAAAGTACTCTGTATTAATAGTGTCTAGTGTGTCTGATAAAATGCTGTTATGGTGAAATTATGCTGATATTAAAAAAATAAACTGTATGGATATCTATAAAAAAAGGATTCGTTAATTGCTACTAAATAGGCTGCAAACTTTTTACAGATGAATTTACTTTGGTTCAGCTTCTGTGCTTAGATGTCAACATGTTAGATCGGAGTGCACCTGCTTTTACAGGCAGTCAGCCTGACTGCTGCTTCCCTGAAGGGAGAAAAGTGACGTAGGATCCCAGAGTACTGCTGAAATATTAGTCAAAGGCTGACAAGTATCTCAACAGTTTGCTGAGGCATGTAGAGCCTGGCTTCCTGGCTTTCTCCCAGGGGAGTAGCTGTGACCTTGGCCCTTGCATTCTATCTGCACTAGTACAAATCTGGCAATATTAAGGAGAACTAAAACACTTCAGGCTTCTGTGTGCAACTAAGTGTTGTCCAGTCAAGAAAAAGGCCTCAAAAACAGTTATCTTATGCACACTCTCCCATGGCAGACATAGTAAACAAGAAATTGGATTGCAGGTACTCCTGATCATTGAATCCTACTGGCAATATCACCTTTTAACCATGTTCAGACTTCTGTATTTATTTAACATATGCAGTACCCTTGGCTATGACACAGCAGTGTTTGCTCAGACTTATGAAAAAAAAAAAACTGTGGGTAAAATAAACAAAATCAACTGCATTGCTCCAGTCCTTTCCTTCAGGATCCTTCTGGAGTGTGGTGACAAGATGGCTTTTTCCATTTTCCTTAAGCATTTTTTGCTTATGTTATCAAATGGGAGGCTGCAGGCAGTAAAAGAGGGAAGTCCCTGAACTAGTTACATAATAATTAGAGATCCAGGAGATGAATGCTTTCAGTCATGGGCACATGGTCATGTTTCAATATATGGTAATACAAACTTTTATTTAGGTTCAACCCCAAAACATACACTCACAGCTGCTGAGGTATGTGAGTGAACAGAATGTTCTGACCCCATTCACAGAGCCTAAGAGAGGTTAGAAACCAAAGATAATGTCCAAAAAAGATATGATTAGAAGGTCTCTCCTAGGACATGACTTCTCGCATGTGTGGCACAAAATGCCCCAGCTATCATTCTGGTGTGGAGCCTGGTCACATTCAGCTCTGTTGATGTAATAACTGGGGAGCTCAGGCCTGAAGGGACAACGTGTCTGATGGCACTCAAGCCATGCATCCATGCAAAATAGTAAATCCATAAAGGTAGCACCCTTCATCTTCAAAGCAGGAGTTAAATAACATTCCTTCAGGATCTCAGTTCTTTAATGTCATACTAGTTCTCTAATGCTTATGGGCTCAACATGAGCCTTTTAGATTCAGTNCTAAACAACCAGCTAAGACTTCTGCCTCTATTTTGATTGGAAGACTGTTTTAAAACATCATTGTTCTGACTGTTTCAATTTCCAGAGCAATTTATTCCTGCACAACTTATACTAGGGTATTGTAATTCCAGCATTGTTCTTTAGCTTAAAATAGCTCTCTGAAACTCTTCTTGCCCCCATAAAACAAACACAGCTCCACTCAACTTTTGTTTTCTTACTCTAAATTCTGTTATTACCCTGGCAGTCTCTCACTAAGTCTGTTCCAGTCTGTGTTCGTTGTTCGGGCACACAGATGAACAGACTCATCTTGATCTCTTGCACAACAGCATTAATGCTTCCTAGATTCTTTTGATGCTTTATTTCTCAATACATCTAAGGAACGAATTATTTTTGGGTGGTTGCATCAAACTGGCTCAAAACCATCCCCTCTGAAAACGCAAAACCTTAGAGGTGAGGGCTTTTTCTGTTTGGTTGGTTGTTTATTTGTTTGCTTACTCTTTTAATAGATGAACAGCTATCTACAAATTTCAGCATCTGGCTGATGCTATTTGGATGTTTCTTTATAACGACATAGTTTGGTATTAAGTAAAAGAGTTTAAAGTATAAAAAGGCAATGTCTTCCTTGTCTATCTCTTGCTATCTAATAGTTAGGCATCTAAGGTAACTCTCTAGACTCTTTTTATCATCAATGGAGAGAGACAAGTACCTCTAGCATGTGATTTAACTCATCCTAAAATAGATATCTAAAACAAGAAGGAGGCATTGCTCTTTGGAGATTGCCTGTCTCTCCCTGTAGATGATAAAGGCAGCCTAGACAACTGTCTCAGATGTTTTGCTTAAGTTGTATGTGGCTAAAGTAAGAAGACATGAAATGATGAATCTTGCCCTCAGTAATTCAGGGCAATAAAAAGCTGTTTCAAAAGAAATTTAGATTTTCTGGCATCTATGTTGTACTGAAAGGCAATAACATTTGTATTTCTAACTTGCTGGGAAACATTGGACATATCTGTCTATCAACTGAAACAGATTAAGTATATACAGGATATTTTTAGTGATTTAAACAGGCCCCTCTTAAAAAACCCCCAAATAAACCTGAATATGTCAAACTTTCTTATGCTTGCTGAATTACACTGGCATCCCTGGAGAGCCACAGATACACCAGACAGCTATGAATTCTGACCTAGATCCTACAAATATAAATATGATTATTTATCTCAAAAGGACTGTTTAAACAAGGGAAGCTGCTGGTGGATACAAGTGCTCTCAGAATTTGGGCAATAATTCCTTGCAAATTTATAAATCTATTATGCAATATTGCAATAATACCCTTTCTACTGAGTACATGATGTACTGGATTAGACCCAAATATTTTAGCAGATCCTTCTATTTTTTAGTTTTGCACTCATATTATATTTTGTCTTGCATTCATATTATAACTTCAAAACAGAGTAAGATTAAATCAAAGGGTTTACCTAAAAGGTGGTAGAACTTGATATTCTTACCTATAGACAGCTTTCAATAAGGGAAGATTTTCTGTTAAAAAGTGCCCCGCTACATTTGTTTTAGTAGGTAATGAAGAAATGTACTTAATATTTTGCTCCTCGAATGTGAAGAGGCACTAAAAAATTACACCCCCTTTTGCTGTGCTGAGACACAATTTCCATTCACCCACCTGAACACAAATAAAACATGAAGCACAATGAACAATTCAGTTGTTTAATATGAAATCACCTCTTGTCTTTCACTCAGTCCTTCCACAAATAAGTGTTAAAATGAAATTGAGAGATCTACTTCCACCTTTCTGTCACAGGAAATCTTGCTGAGACTAATCTGCTCTTTAGAAGGTTTACTTTTAAATAGGATTTCCTCTCTCTGCCTGTACATACTGAGTCAGGAAGCTCCAGTCTGAGTCAATGTTAAATGCATTTGGTTTTCAACTTGAGTCGGCTTGCAAATGATGGAACCAATGATTCATAATTTCCATCCTGACCTTGCTTGCTTTATATTCACACTGTGGCAGGTGAACTCTTGTGTTCAAGATCATCAAGTTATTTAAGGGGAAACTGATGCCATCCCTTTGCTTGCTGTGTGAATGACACATTTCCATGCATGAGAATAAGTTATAGGAAGGTGATGCCACTCAGACATTTCAGGGTTCACCCCTTTTTGTAAATCTCGCATAATCTGCCTATTCTAGTAATGCTGAACATGTTAATTGTCATCTATGCCTTTTATGAGCCTATTATATTTCAGTCATTCACTACTAATATCTAATTAAATAGATGATTTTTTAAGGCTTGTCTGTCTGAGAATGGATTCACCATGTGGTATGCTATACCTAAGATACAAGAGGTCTAGTTTTAGACATGTCTATGTAGAGCTACATTACAGTCTATTTTGTTGGCATATAAACTTTCTGAATGTCCTTCACATTTCTATTTACCTTATCCCCTAGTGTCCAACAGAAAATATGAAGAAGAATTAGGAACCAAGAGTTTCATTATGTTATGGGCCAAATCCTCTGAAGCAATGTTTGCCTGGGATTATCATCTGTCCCTAAGAATTTACCAGAACACATTTCTTCATTCATTTTCATCAGTCCAATTTTATACTATGTGAGGTGGTGTAAGAACACCAGACAAAGATACTTGCAAATCAACCATTTTGAGAAGAAAGCACAATCTGAAGTCATTATTGAATGTTTCATGGAAGTTTTCTTGAAACCTAAGACTTATGAGCTAAGCACAGTCTATGCCTCCATGAGTGGTTTTGATTACTTACCAAACTTTAGCAAATCAACCAATATGCACCTTGTAAGTCCCAACATTTCTAAGGTCCTTTGTTCAAAATGAAAAGTTTGTGGAGAAAAAATGGAACTGCTCTACTATCTAACATTCCTCTTGACCTGTATTATTTTCCAGACAGGAGATAAATCAAATGGAAAAGAGGTGCATGGTTCTATCACTTTCTGACAAGAACATCAGTATTTGTGAGTGATGCTTGAGGGACTATGACACAAGACCTGAGGGCCTAAACTTGATCAAAGTGAAAAAAAGCTAGAACTTAATGTCCTCATTTCCTTTTGTGAGACCACTTTCCCAAATTATGCCTTTTCTTCAAAAGAAGGCTTAAAAATATTGATCTGGGCAGCATAATCTAGATTTTCACACTGGTTGTCTTGGGACACCCCTATTTAGGCATTTAAGGTCCATGATTAATGGAGGTGTGGAAATGCACTTAGTCCCATGAGTCATTCTTCAGAGGTACTGTTTTCACACTCTGCCTGTATATACATCTATATATAGGATGACTAGCTTCCCCATTCCTATCTTGGGCTGACTGACTCACTGTGCTGAGGGCAGGTGCTGGCTTTTTATGACCTATAAAACTAGGTGTTCTAGCTGTAGCCATCACTAGTGTGATTCATTTTTACTTAACATCAATCAACTGCCTCAGCCTAAACCTTGTCTTTCTCTCTGGTCAATGGACAGAAATAGGTATTTATTGAAGGTCATTTCCCCCAATAATTTACAGACATGTACATTAAGATTAGTTACATTACCATCTGGTGTTGCTTCTTGCTTCTCAACTTAAAATTTAAGTATCTTACCTTTAGACATCTGAGGGATGGATCCAGCTTTAATATTTCAAATCTCACCAAGACTGATTTCACTGAGCACTGAGGCACATTTACTCAAGTCAGCCTCAGTGCTACAAATGGCTGGAGGGTCACAGTAATTCTTTATAGGAAATGTTAAGAAAGATGTGAAATGAAAGCCACAATAAGAAAACCAGAAATGTCTGAAAGAAGTCCTGTGCAAGGGCTGTTAATTTAACACAATTGGTTAGAAAATCTCTAGGCATCTGCTCTTTGTTGAGTGACTTGTGCAATAGTGTGTCCCCAGAGTCTGGCCACGCTTTACAGTTCCCAGCACAAACACAGCACTTGCCATCAGGTGTACTCCCCCACTCAAAGTGTGAGAAGAAAATGTGACTCATCAGAGCTTGGTAACACTTATTTACCAGGGGGTTTTCTCTTCTGTCTGTCATACACTGTAGGCATAATAAAACAAGAAAAGAAATTCAGTAACCCAGGTATCTATATAAGTGGTTAAGAAATTTCTCTTTACCTTCTAAATCCAACATGACCTCTACAGAAAATGGCTTTTCAAGGAAACCCTAGATCTTGGTCAAGTGAAGGGCAAAGGATTTCCCATTACTAGGGCTTTTTGATTTCAGCAAGGCCATAATAGTTCAGGTACAGCAGAAGAATTACAAATGCTGTGTTTTCAGTGGCTAGAAGAGGGACTTGACTGTACATGTTATACCTCTGAAGAATGAACTGCAAATCTAGGCAGCTGCATTATAAAAGCAGTACTAAAATTTGCAATGTGAACTTTGCACAGCTGAATGATTACATGCAGTTGTGGAGAGCAGCCTCAATGCACAGAATTCCTACAAAGACAAGAGACTACATTCCTCATTATTTTGCTGAGAAAATGAAGTCTAGTACTGCAACATTAATAGTAGGACTGATTATAAAGCTATTAAGGACTAAAGATAATGATGCATTTTGAAAAACCAGCAAGCTAAAAGTCCAAAGCCCAGGAAATAGAATAACAATAAGTTTATTTTTAGGAAGTATGATCCCCTTTAGAGATCACAATAATGTCATGGAAGTCCATTTTTAAAGTTTTTATTTTTTTCTATAAGCTTCATTTACTGAATTTAATTTTCTGTTTTCAGTTCAGTCACATTAAATTAGTCACCTATAATATACCCATAATATAATAATGAAGGGAAATATCCCAATTACATCTTCCCATGAGAGAACTTTTTTCTTGGCTTAGATTCCTCATCTACAGGATCTTATTAAATTCTTCAGACATACCTGAGCCATATCCCACCTGCGTTCAGATAAACAACAGCAGGAGGAGTATAACTGGGTCTTGAGTTACTGTGTAATCATTTTCTTGCTGAAGGTATTATAATACCAGGAATATATTTATTCAGCTGTTATAAGAAAATAAGCAGCTGGAAATTAGTTCCCTTCCTGACTGCAAGAGAACTATTGGGAACTTGTTTATTTACTACTAAAATGCATGTGTTTTGCAGGGCATCTGGTCATATTTTATTTTGTCAAGTGTGAGTATCCTGGAAGCAAGGCAGTCTGAATATCTGTAAGACTGTACATTACAAATGTAGATTAATGATTAAATATTTCCAGATCTTGTGCAAATTTTTGTTTAATTTTTAACATAAAATGACCTTTTTTTGGAGAAGTTTTTGAATCACAACTAAATACCAAAACCAGATATTTTGAAAGAAGAGTTTACTTTGACCTATCTCTAGAGTATTAAATATACTTTAAAAATAACCTGAGTTCTGTATTCCTATCCAAGTGATGAACCTACACTGTTCACAAAGGTGTCCTGACAATATTAATGTAATAAACAGATATAAATAGTCAATACAACCCAAAATATCTTGTTACCTTATTGGTGTAAAGTAAAGATGCTTTTTACAAACAAAGTCTTCAAATTTTTAATGCTCTGAAAATGGAATTGACCCCATTTTTTTCATAACTAAATAAACACAGGAATGCAATTGCTTTATGTGAGTTCCTATTCACAAAATTCTAAGCATACTTAGAGTGCACATCATGGGCACAGCACATGTGTACACCTAATGCTTGGTGCAACTACCTTCTGAGAATTTGGGGGTAGAAGGGGGTTTCCAATTGCTCTCATTGGCACTGAGGACCATGGAAAAAAAAATAAGATAAATGCTACTTTTCCTTTTTTAAAGTTTTCTTTTTTTTTTTGGTGTAGTAAAAGGCAATATGTGGGAAACAAAAAGGAATTAAAAGTAGTGGTTTATTTTAAATCTTGAAGTAATTGTAAATTTGTAGATGAGACTGTAGTTTAATAGCAAGGGAACTTTAAATTCTGAAAAAACAGGATAGCCTAGTTTAAAAAAAAATCATTTTGAGGTGTGGTGGAGAAGTGGAGTTATTTCTTGCACTAGACTTCTTCAGATCAGAGAGCTCTCATGCTTGACTGACAGAGCTACCAAGCACTTGGTTCCCTGACAGCCAGACAGTCACATGGATGATGAACAGCAAGGAAGGTGAGCTGGTAGGAAATGAGGCAGATTTTGGAACCTTCTAATTTCCGTTGGCCTTTTGTTGATGAAAAGAGAAAGACCTCCAAGTTCTTTTGGAAAATTCCTGATCAGCTTTAGTGACTGACCTTCCTTCCTTACCTCTGCAGAGAGTCCTCATTCAGTTGTGGGAACAACACTGATAAAGAAATAGAAAATGTGTTTTCTTGCATAAGAAAGAAGAAATATGATGGCAGCTGCTTTGCAAACCAAACAGCTTCAGAATGTCCCTTGCTCTTTATAGGGACTGTGGACATGTGGGAGAAACAAAGGAAAATAGAGGAAAGAGGGGAAGAGGAAGGGGAAGGGGAAGGGGAA
>WEIU01007376.1:186484-214286 GCA_013389925.1 Aegithalos caudatus | reverse complement strand
AAGGGAAGGGAAGGGAAGGGAAGGGAAGGGAAGGGAAGGGAAGGCTTAGCCTAAAGTCACAACTGGTCTAAAGACTTCTCTCTGCTTTCTCTCACTTTCTTTTTCACCCACCATTAAATGTTCTCAGGCAAGGAATATGATTAAATCCTCTCACATCCTTGCACTGCAGGAGAGCAGTTTTTTTTTCTAAGGATGCTGGCTGTTAACTCAGAGGAAGAGGAACTTTGACAGCACTTGACAAGTCAGAGGCAATACACCTTTACTAAAGAAACAGAGAAGTTTGAATATGGATTTTTACTTAAAAGATTGTGAATAGTCATGGTGACACTCTCTTATGTGGCAGTATGTGGCATAACATAACAACCGTGTGATGCTTCATTCCACATACATGAAAGCTACAATAACCAAAAGTCTTTGTTTCATTATTACATTGGGACAGGGAGAAGCTTTAACTCCCACAATGCCTCCACCACGTAAAATGAAGAGTATTTTTGAACTCTTTAGTACTGGCTTCAAGCAGGACAGCTGTGTTCTGGCTGAGATAACACCACCAAGAGTGGCTGTGTGTTTCAACCTGAGTCACCTGAAAGGAAACTTGTGCTGAAACTGGGTAGCACCACTTTTTGAAATCAAGTACTTCCAAAATATCTCAGGAAGATTTTGAAAAATTCTGATTTTACAGTCTTTCCTGGGCTGAAAGTGGTAACACCATGGGCACTAAACACATCCCAGAAAACCTTTCAAATTCAGAAGTCACAGACAATATACTCTACTTATTCTTTAGAGACCATATTGCATCAGCAATTCCTATGTAATAAGGGACATTTCATCACAGCAATATTTTGCATAGCCATGTACTATGGTGTGAGTCAGAAAACCTGGGGTTAGAGACCACAAAGCAGCACTTCGTTCTCTGTAGCACAGCAATTGCCTGATGTTACAGAAGGCCAGGAACTACAGAAGCCACTTTCTTAGGTTACAGGATGATATTTCTGGATTATTCACAGGAACACACATTAATATTTTACTCTGTTTGGCAGCACTTATGCACGGAAAGCTTTACAGTTATTAAAGCTGGATTCTGTAACTGACGCACAGTTTTGAATCTGTGTGCCCTTGTTTGCTCTAAGGCTTTGGAAGGATGTTAGGAGAAGGTATGAACAGTTTCCACCACATCTATGGACCATGGCAGAGAATTACAAAATTTCATGGGCATTCTGTCTTCCGTTAGGCCAAGCAGAAAAGGATGAATGCAAGCTGCTCCTCTGTGTTCAGAAAGGATATGGGAGAGGAAAGGAAAAGAATATTTAGACTGTCTACAGTCTGCATAAATGCAGGGATGTGTGCCCTGGTGCAGGAATTAGGCATACATTTGCATCACAAATGTCTGTAGCAATTTAGGGGTTTTCCCCACAGATCCCTGCCTCTGGCTATAGGTTGCAGAGTCTGAGCACACTTAAGCTGCTTCAGTGTAATGACCAGTGGGGCATTAGGTCAAAGGACTGTAGCTGAGGCTAAGTTCTAGGCTTCATGCTAAGACACATAAGGAAGGTTCATACTTCTTTTCTCCTGCCAAAATTTATGAGGTGTTATTCTCTGGTTCGTAGGAGGCAAAATATCAAAGTGCTCCAGCTGCTTGTCTCAGTGAGGACTTGCCTAAGTCATAATTGAACAATACCTGAAATACCCATATGAGAGGAGAGAAAAAAAAATTGTGGTTTAGCAAAAAGATGACCTGTGGTTAATTCAGGAAAGCAGTGTAAGTTGTTTAGAACCTAGGATGAGAAATACAACCCTATGATGGTGCTGCTGATAATAGACAGTTTCTGTTTCCCACTGCTTAATGTGTCCTTTTAAAATTAATAAAAGCTTAGAAAGATTATGGCTTTATGATATTTAAAATACAATTATTATAGTTTTGATAAAACATTTGTAATTAGAGGATGGCTGTGAATTAAAATCTGAACTTTCAATACATATTAGATTCAAAAGAATTTTATTCCTGAATCCAGTATGGCCAAGCAAAGAAGAGGTAGGAGGGGGGTAGGGAAAAGGGAGAAGGAAGAGGGAGAGGGACAATACCAAAAAGAAGCCAGAAAATGTTCAAGACATTTTTCTAGGAGATTGGTTTTCAACTCTCTGGATAACCCATTAGCAATGTATTATAAGTAATTTTTAATGCTCCTGATTTTCTTCATTACAATTAATCTTATATTTATTCTTAAACATCTGATAGAAAAATATTTCTATTCCTATTAATTTTCTTAAAAACATAGCTAGTTTATTTTGTCTTAAATTAAAACTCCTACTGATTACAATTGCAAATATATCCATACATGTAAGGTATACATAAGGTATATATGTATACATAGTGTATACAGTGAACTTAAAGTTGCCTTGTATAAAGTTCACTATATATACTACTGTATATAGTGAACTTAGAGCTGTCTTTCTAGCTTCATCATAAATTATAATATTTGATATTCTGAAGTTGCAACTAACAATCTCTTTTAAAGGAAAAAGAAATTAAAAACTCTTACTTTTTCACAGTATAGGACACTGAAATTACACAATGACATGAGGTGTTTTTCTTCCACAGGTTTCAAATATAGGGGAGAATGTCAGAGAATGTCTTTCTTTCTCTAGTGGAGTGAGAACAAGCCTCTGTTTCAAATCCCTTGGAGCACAGGAATTATAAGAACAAGTATTTCCAAGCAACTCGAAGTATTTCTGATTCAAAAGCTTTCAGCAATCACATTTGCACTGCACTGAGAGATCTGCAGCATGATGACTGCCACAGCCCAATTACCATGATGACGCAGGAGGCAAAGTCTATTCTGAGCTTCGATGGCTTTTCATTAGGCCATGTTAAGAGCCCCACTCACAAGGCTCAAGTGGTTCTGCTCTTAGTGGGAGACTTGTCCAGAGAGAATGCTTCAGAACATGGCAAGTTTTCATCAGAGTTCAAACAAGTTCAGAGCTTATGAGTGACACTTCCAGTAGAGGCAGAGAGGCAGGCAGAGCTATGAAAAGAGGAAGGGCAAGAGACAGCAATAGGCAGAAAAAAAATCAATATTACTCTTGTTTTTTCTCTTTTTTCTTTTGCCTTTCCTAATTTCCTTGCCTTTTTTTCTTCACAATTCAAAAACCATATGTCTGGAAAGTTTTCTAAGCAAAAAGAGCAGAAATGCCTAGGAAGGATCAAGGTAAGGAGCTCGTTGTGTTTATTCAGTATAAAGCAGAGTAAAATTTGGCCTGGCTTTGAAATGACTATAATATCTGCAATCACAGCAAATTGCACCTGCTCCCAGAAATCATACCAGTAGTTCTGCCTTTTTAATATTTCTGCTTATCTTCTCAACCAAGAAATAGCCACTTACATTTCTTGTAAAAAAACATTGCCACTGTGAATTGCAGAATACTGCAGATGCCAGCCTGGCTATATAGATCTTTCCTATATGAAAACAATTTAAATAAAGGAATTTTTTAAAATAGTCTAATGTATTTAACATTTAAAATGCGTATCAGCATGCAAAGTAATCACACTTAAAAGCTGCAGGTCATCTCTCCATACACACCAGAGATAAATGAATACATTACAGAAGAAAGATTTCTCCCAGTGCTCACTACAGAGTTAAGGAAAGAATATTTAACTTAGGAAACAGAAAATTGCTGCTGTCCATTTTGAAAGATGAGGGCATACAATTTAAAGTTATTCTGTAGTAGGTCATTCTTAAGAGTCTTAGACAGCCAAGAGGGTCAGTCTCTATTATAATGATTATATTTAATAATTATTTGTAATGATTTTACTAGTTTAAAGGATTTTGCAGAAATAAGATCTGTCTCAGCATGATATCTCAAAACATCCGCTTAATACGTTTGTTTTAATAAATACTGAATTAAGGCTTACCAGAAGTTATTATTGAAATTATTGATGTTAATGACAAGTCAATGACAGGAAATGAGTTATATTTAATTTTGAACACTAAATGAATGCCAGATCTAATACTGAGTGTTGGACTACTCTATCATGTCACAGAATTGTTGACACTGCACACATCTTGTACCCTTCATACTGGGCTGTGAGAGTCGTTGAAACAAAGGAAGAGTATTTTGTTATCCTATTTCATTTTGTAGTTAGCTACCAAAAAATGGGTTTATGTACCTAACTATTGACAGCCACTGTCTTTATATCTCTTTCACTGTACTTAAGTGATAGATATTATTTAAAATGTTTAAGTGAAAAGAGAGGGAAATATGAGAAATTAAAATAAAAATTTGTATCAGATATTTTATTTTCAAAAATAAATTAGAAACTTATGCATCCATTTTCAAAAATATAATGTATGATATTTTAATCATGTCATAGTTCTTTCAAGAGCAGCTCAGAAAGTTGGAAGTTAATTCACCTATAATTATGTGCCTGGACATCATAATGCGTATCTAGAATTATTTTGATGGATTGAAATACCACTGAAAATTTGATTGTCAACATTCAGTTAAATATAATAGGCCTAAGTTTATGCTGCAAAGGAGAGAGAGTCACCTAAAGCAAGATTTGAAATTACCAGATTACCAGATTAAGCACAGATGGATTACATAATTCTATGTATGTAATAATCTAAATTCCTTTTACAATTATTGGGGTAAAGTGTATCATATTAAAGAACCATAAAGAAACAAAATGGTTTGGGTTGGAAGAGACCTTAAAGAGTATCTAGTTCCAACAGATCTCTTTAGGGTGAAAATATTTATACCCTAAATTATGTATCTAAACCTGATGAAGCTCAGAGTTGAAACCCTTTCAAACCCTTTCTAATATATCTCATCTGAAATCTCTTTCCAGAGCTAGCCAGATGACAAGTGCTGTGATTTTGGTCTATCAAAACTTATAAAGTTTACACAGTGCAAGAGTTGTTTCATTTGACATAAATCACCAAAACTTTGTAGAGAATAGCACAGATATGTTAATCTACACAAACTGTCCTCCAAAATATAGATTAATCCTATTCAAAACCCCCCAAACCAAAAACCTCTTCCTGGGATAGCTCTTCTATTTTATCTGGATCATGTATCTTGAACTCAAAGGGTTCACTTCTCTGATTTTTCATTTCTTATGAGGAATGTTGATTCTTTTCTTAAACCAATGAAAAATATAACAGTGAGAAGAGAACAAGGTCATCAAAAGGCCTCACATTAAAGTGAAAAAAACAAATGTAGTAACAAGAAAAAGTTATTAGGAAATCTACATGTTTCAGAAGATGTGACTTATTTATTTACTCAAAACACTGGCTAACATCAGATGTTAACCAAATTGTTATTTTAGGTGATAATTAAAACAAAAATTCTATTACTAACAGTCACTCCAATGAATTTAAATTTATTCAATTCATGTCTCATTAGTACATATCAAAAATAAATCACTTGCATATGCATCTGAGGAGCTTTTAAATCTTTTTGATTATGATAATCCATTTTTTCTGCTTCCCATTAAAGGTCAGCCAATACTTCTCTTACCACCTTGTTTCCAATGTTTATAAGTTATCTGGAAAAATTAAATTTGAGTGGAAAAAGCAGGCAACATTTTTGTCTTTCATGGAGAAAGGATTCTTTCTGATAAGCAAAGAAAATCCAAAGTAGATGTCTTTTTTAAATACAGAACATCTTGTAGAACTTCTCATTCACTTTACTCCATTATAGTTATTGTACTATGCCTACTTTATACTGGTAGAGGGACAAAAAGAGAGAGCTGGCCAGGCAAAAAATATATATTTGGGAAATTAACAGATATTTGTAAGGCAGTAGAGTGATTCCTACCAAGAAATCCATTTACTGCTTTTATATAAGAACAGAAAAAATTGGAGAATGGGTTTTGGAAATATATCACACTGCCTCTATCTGTCAGAGTTGCTACAGCAGAACATTTCTTGTGCATAAATCAGAGTCTCCTTGGACATGTGTGTAACTCCTAAGCCCTAATAAGTGTCTTGTGAGTCAGCTTTGACATTCACTTCAAGGGCATCTGGAGTTTGCTCCAGGTTGAGGAGATGTGCCTCTCAAAACCCTGTACCTTGCTCTCCCTTGCAGATTATTTCTTCTATAAATTATTTTCAGATATCTCAAAGCAGATTTTCAGCAAGTTTTTGGATGCTAATCAGCTGTGGGGAGTGGTGGATGTGGTAGAGAACCCTGTTGCCATTCAAAGGGATCCTGCCAGTTCAGAGAGATGAGCAGACAGGAACATCATGACAATCAGCACAGGCAAATGTCAAATTCTGCAGAGGGGAAGGAATAGGAAGGATACCCCACATGCACCAGAACAGGCTGGGGGCAGACTGGCTGAAAAGTGGTTCTGAAGGAAAAGGCCTGGACATCCTTGTATTCAACAAGCTGAGCATGATCATCAGTGAGTGCTTGCATCAAAGGTGACCCACCACGTGCTGCATTAGCAAGGGTGTAGAGTGCAGTTCCAGGGAAGGGATCCTTCCCCTCTCTTTGGCATTGGGGATATCACATCTGAATACTGTGTCCAGTCTGGGGCTCCCTAACTAAGGTAGATATTTCTACACTGAGATTAGTCCAGCAAAGAGCATCAAGGGGGCAGGGGGCTGGAGCATAGGGTGTAAGGGCAGTGGCTGAGGGAATGGGGTTTGCCAGTCCTGTGAAGAGATGATGGAATGCAGTCTACAGCTACCTTTCAAGAAAATACAAAGGAAATGGAGATGCACAATGGAGAGATGAAAGGTAATGAGAATGATGGAATGCGGGAAATTGTGATGCAATATAAAAAAGTATATTTTCTAGCAGGAAGCTGGTCAAATACCAGAGCAGCTTGCCAAAAGGGATTACACAAACACCATCCTTGGAGGGCTTCAGTACTTGACTGGGTTACCTGCTCTTACTGGACTTGTTCAGGGCAAGGGTTGCAGTGGATGACTTCTGGAGAACCATTCAAATTCATGTGATTCTGTGAGTTGACTTTTACCTCCTTGTAAAAATTCACATTTGCATGTACACTTTCACTGACATAGTCACTAGAGAGCCAAAACGTTTTTCAGAAGCTGACACCAGAGGAAGTTAAGTTTATTGTCTCTGGTAATGTTGCAGTAACACAGATTAGTATTTTTAAGATTTTAGGAGTACAAATATTCTGGGAAAACCCCCAAGATAAAAGACCTCAGGGCAGACTATTGTAGCTCTGCAGAAGGCCATACCCTTCCCTCTTAGGAGGCAATTGCATCACTGTCCTTTTCAGCCATTGTCTCCTGTTGGCTCACCTGTGGACACCCACCTGGTTTGATGGAGGTGGAGCTTCACAAGCTAAGGATCACGTGTCTTCTGGTCTGCACATAACATTTACACCGACACAAGGGTTATTACACATTTACACAGGTGTTAAAAGTCTGTAAGATGTCATATTGTAACATCTGCCTCACAGCCACAAAAAGTACTGAGCAGAGGATACCAAGATTGTAATGAGTTTACTTGAAAGTAGCCTTTGTATTATTTTTGTTGACTTTTGAATTATGAAGTTACACAGAAAAATTTCTCTGACTATGTTCAAGTATATATAGTGATTCAGAATTTTGATATATTCATACTCTGCTGTTAAGAATTTGTGTTATTTGCAGTGTGTGAATCGGCATTTGTCAATAGGAATATTAACTTCACTATCCCAGGTCTGGCCTTTGTTTTTTTTTTTTTCCCTTAAACACATCTATACTGTGTCAGATATTTAGAAACACTGAAACACTGCTCTTATGAAAATAAAACTATTTGAAGAGTGACAAAAGAGCCAAAGGTTTGCATGAATTAACTCTGGCTACAGAGCCTTTTTGAAACCTGATAAACAAAGGAAGTGCACATATTAAAATGTGCCCTTTCAGACAGCATATATCACATTCTGCTTTCAAATCCCCCGGGGCAGCCCAACTGCATGTAGAAAGAAGGATTTAGCTGTATATAATTTAAGTTGCTCTTTATAAAAACACTCAGGTCTTGATATATCAAAATATACCAAAGTGACAAAGCAAATAAACAAAGCCAAATATAAGCCAAGACTTAATAAAAGTAATTTTGCAATTCTTGGACAGCGATAGCTTTCCATTTGTCTGGTGAACAATACAATGTGCTCATGTGAGTATTCACCAAAACAAGTTCCAAAACTCATCAAGCCCTCTGCTCTCTCATTATGCAGGTAGTGTGCAATGCCAGATGCAAAATAATTGATGTGGCTTCAAAGTTCCTTGGATCATTTCACAACTCATACATTTTAAAATATGTAGGAACTTGCAATCTGTGTGACAGTGCCTAGTAAAGTCCATTTTCCTGTTTAGTTTTAAACTGTCTTTATAATCAGAATTTAAATATCTAATGGCATATCATATCCTGTTAAGCTATGAATTCTCATTCCTGTGCATAACTACTGGAATCTTAGAGAAATGATTATAATAAATTCAAAGTAGTTCACAAATCAGTTTGAAGATAAAGCTTTTTAACACCATAATTTCAAAGTTATAACAAACAGGATCCCAATGTTAGTATGAAAGCCCTAACTTGTTAAAAAAAAAGAATTTGCTGGCAGTCTTTCAGGGGACAGGCTCCTAATCTGTGTATCTGGTAATTACAGTCTATTTATAGGACACAAGAATTAAAATATTTCCCCAATTTTATTCAGTCACTTAAAGAGGATTAGGAGTGGTTCGGGCTATTAGCAGATTCAGCTGCTGGGATCATATGAAAATGGGAAAGATGCCTCCAGAATCTGATTTACAGATGCCTGCCGGGAGGCAGTAAGAGCACAGCCACTCCTCAAGCTGCAGCGCTCTGCCTCAGGAGCGAGAGGTGCTGGCAAACAGGAGCATCCATCCAGCACGCTGCTCCTCTCTGACTGCCTTGTCAGACTGCTGGTACAGCACAGAGGGCTCCCGTGCTCCTCGTGTGCTCCCACCACTTAATGCAACTGCTGAAAAAAATCCTGGCGAGCAGAAATGCTGTTTTGAGGGAGGCTGAGGGAGAGGGAAGGGAAAGAACCTCAGAGCAGATTTGGAGGCAGGAACTTTCTGCTTCTGTACAACTCCTGCTGCTTGTTTTTTTGAGGCATTAAAAAAGATGAAATAAACTTATGGCAAGTCATAATATATCTTGATCTAAACTATCCCCACTCCCCCCACACTATCCCTCTCCCTGAGTTTAAATGCTTTTGCTTAGGATTTATGTGTACATCAAAACAACATTAGAGAAGCCTCATTGCAGGTAAGAAATCAGAGAAACTATCTGAAAAAATCTTATGTGTAAATCAGAAAATAGAGGGAAAGAGGATATTAAAGGTATGGCAGCACTGGGAAAGGAAGATCAAGGAAGAAAAACACTCATACTGTACTTCAGCAAATCAATGATACAGATGACAAGTGTTTTCTTTTGTGTTAACATTAGCACATATTTTATCAGGAACATCTTTATGTATCTGCAGTTAGGTAGCAATTTTTATACGGGCCAAGAAAACCTAAAATCCAAGATCTCATTCCTGATTTTGCCAAAGAATCAAAATTCTCACTAATTAAGGTGAAATATGTTATTTGTGCAAGATTCAGCTGAATCTCCATTACTTTTCCTAGTAAATGTGGAATAAAGTGACTTGAAACATACTGATTCTAAACTGTCACCCATAAATTCATGTAAGCATCCACTCTTCCCCTCCTCAGAAACTCCTTTTGCTGTGCACTCATGTACCTGTTCTAATAAAGACATGTAGTTGAGATTTAATTTAGAGTTCTCATTAATCATCAGATAAGAGCTCAACAGTCACAGACACTTCATCACCAAAAATATTTTTGAACCCTCAAAATTTGCTTTGAAAAGTTTAAATCTACCACAGATGCATTCCTATCAACCCAGTCTAACTTTCAAACAACATTTACAATGATATCTGCAGTCATACATCATGCTTTTAAATACTGTGTTATCTTCTAAAATTCAGACATCTAAGAGTTGGTACAACTTCAGTCTTATATCCATGAGATTTCTCCCTGCATCAGTAGAAGCCATGTCCTTGTGGAGGAGTTCTGGTTTTGCAGTGTGTGAAAACTTGAAGATTTCCTTAATCATTCACAGATGGGAAGAAAAAGGCTTGATCCAGGAGACTTCTGGGGAGGGACCTTGTAAACAACTTATGAGCTGGAAAGAGTTCCTCTAGCAGAATTGTTATTTCTTTCTGACATGTGAATGGATGCTAAAATTTTGTGTTATTGCTTTCACTTATAATGAACTTGCTCATTGTGGTGCTTGTGATATTACAGCTATAAAATAGACAAGGTTTTAGCTGATTAACTCCTACTGAAAGAAACTGAGAACTAATCTGATTCCAAAGCTCAATGGTGAAGCAAGCTTGTATGGGAAAATTGTAGGCATGACTGGTGCAGTGATAAAAATTTGAAGGAGATTTAATAAAAGAAAAAAAAAAATCATGCCTTTCAAACTTCATAATACGTTTCATGTCCAAGCATGAATTCTATCCATCTGCAAAGAAAAAAATTGTCACATATC
The DNA here is from genome assembly GCA_013389925.1 of Aegithalos caudatus. Classification (NCBI taxonomy): domain Eukaryota; kingdom Metazoa; phylum Chordata; class Aves; order Passeriformes; family Aegithalidae; genus Aegithalos; species Aegithalos caudatus. Next base: position 203,741 of record WEIU01007376.1, on the reverse strand, counting down.
AGAAACAGCAGAGAGGAAACATTTAAATTGAATAAGCTATTTTTTAGTCTTGAATTAGTTTTATTTCTCTGTGAGTTTGAAGACAGCAAATAAGATAAACAAATGAAGAAAGAAGACAAATGTGGAAGATGGTATGGAGAAAGTGGCTCCCTGGGGAGAATGATTAAGTGAGGGAAGGGTAGGATGTGAATGGAAATCCAGTGAACAAATTATAAAATGTGGGTGTGGAGTGACAGAGGGAAAACAGAAAAGATAGCAGCTAACAAAAGACTGGAAGTGGAAATGCATTGCATTACAGATTAAAATGACCATATTAATTGTCTGTTGCAAAGGAGGTTGTGAGACAGGACTGCTACTTTAATGTTTTTAACTCCATTCCCAGTAACTCTCAATCCTTTTGCAGACTCAGGTCTTAACTCTGCATTCATCAGTCTAAAATCCACCAAAGCAGGCTGAGCTGGAGGTAGTGGAGGGCTCTTTCTGCTTCACCTTCTCACTGGAGTTTCTCTCCTTCCCTTCTCCTTGCTCCAGCCCCAGGAAGGTGATTGGGATCATGAAGAGCCCACAGGCAAATGTGCAGTTTTCTTAGGGAAGATGAGAGACTTCTCTACTTGCCTGCTTATTGTCTTTCTAGAACAGCCTCAGCTTGATAGCATGGCTACCAAGCAGCAAAGATCATTGCTAAAATGGAGGTGACTCTCAGCCAATGGGGAGAAAAAACTAAATATAAATAATAAATAACAGTTAAAAAATATTTTTGGGTAGAGATAAAAAAATATTGTGTTGGCTGTTGTTCTACCCCAAGACACAGCTGGCCAAAATTATTTTTAAGAAATCTAAGTGTATTCAAAAAATCACAATACTATTCCACAATTTGATTGTTTTTAGGCATGAATGTTGTGAGTTAGACAATTTTCGAAATTATATTTCATGCATAGCTAATTTAATCAAAATTTTCAATCAGCTGACTGTCCTGGGGAGCCTCCATATAAATACAAGATCACATTGATTTTATGTACTCATTCAGCTGTTCCTAAATGCCTGACAGGCCTGACAACTTGATCAATAAGTGATTCCATTCACCCAGACCTGCAGGTGCCTTTTGTACTCTCCCTGCTGGAAGATGACAATCACAGTCATTAAAGGCAACACAAAGCATCACCACTGACATGTTTCCTGTCAGACAAATACAGCCCAGGCCTATTATGATTTTATCTGAGAGAAATTGATTTAATCAGCAGTCTAAGATTTAACCTATTGTTAATAATGCAATTTAAAGCTTTTCTCTGTTGCTTCTGACCAACCTAACTGGAATTTAAATGGGTAGAAGTGACGTGAACAAGCTCACAAGGGGGGTCAGAGTTTATCTTCTCTGTCTGTACCAGACTCTTTGATGTTCAATGTGAAGGACTAATCCTCACAATTCCAGAAACCATCCTGTGAACAAGAAATAATTTACCAAAGCTAATATGTCACATATTGCTGTCTTAATTTAGGTTTTACAGAAGTTTTATGTTCTGTGAGTTTGAAACCTCTGAAAGAAGCACCAAACTGAAAGCTGACAGATTGTGTAAAGATAATGTTAGATGAATATGCCGTAATAATGATCTATTCATTTGCAGCTTGTTTTTAGTGTTGTCTTTCTTCTTTCTTTTAATCCAGCATAATCCAATTAATTGTAAACTACATTAGCTTTGTATTTCTGGGGAAAATATATTTTCAGGGATTTTTAAAAATTTAATTACTGAATTTACAAGAGAAACACATAAAATAACACTATAATGATGAATGAAAAAAAAAAAAAAGGATATTGATTACTTGTAATGGATTTATTCTACTGTCCATCACTGCTAGTTTGTAGTACAAAACTTTTTCATGACAGACCTGAACTAATCATCATAACTTCTGGTAATGGCTTGCAAATTTATTGTTAAATATATTAAAATGAGATTGAATATGAAAAGTGGTTATATAATAAAAAAGACTTTCTTACTCAACAAACCTGTTCTCCCTTAGTCTCTGACTATACACCTGCTTCTTTGAGTTGCATTCTGCTTCACTCACATCCAACCAGTATTTGATGGGTAAGAAAAAAAAACAAAAACCAAAACCAAACAACTGGGAAAAACAAACAAACAAACAAAAAACACTTAGTGTGTGTTTCTGTTAAACAACATGAGTTTGGAGAGAATGTATGGTGCAGGTTGTCCTGAAGGGAAGAGTTGAGAGGATGGGCTTCCAGATCTGTTTGGGAGGACATGTCATGCCCAGGACAGCACATTTAGCTAAACCACAAAAGATTCAGAGACTTAGAATCACAAATAGAAGACCCTTAAATTTTCACAGTCAGCCTAAATATGTGATTGTGGGGTGAAGATGCTAAGTAAGAGAACTAAGTGACTCTGGGAACTGAGGGAGTAATTTCTGTGTGAAGAAGTGAGGATGAAAATATTTCTCTAATCAACACTGCAGAAGATAAAAATCTTCTGATTGCTGTAAAGAAAATTATGATTTTTTTATCCCAAATTGCTGTTACTCCACGTTTTTATCTAGTTGGGATACAGCTTTTGTGATCTGATAAACATCAGCTCTATCATCTCTGACACCTTTGTGGAGGAAGAGCAGGTGTATAGTTCAGTCCAAGATTCCAAGAACACCAAAGATATCCTCAGATTTTAATTGCAGTGCCAAAGCTTCAGCCTAAAAGCTGTCACCTGTTGGATGGACTGAGTTCAGTATCCTCCAAGATATTTCACAATGGGGAAAAATATATATATCCATCCTGGTTTCTGAGCTAGGAGCTCAGTTTTGTCTTGCTAAATTTTATGTTAGAGCAGAAAAGTAGAGGGAATGTCATGATGACAAGTCAGGATACTTGATTGGAAAGGTAGGCTTTTCATTCATCAGGAGGAAAATGGGAGGTGAAAATGTAGCATAGGTTGGTTTTCCCCAGGGGGCCTATACTGGGAGTGCACTGTGCAACAAAGAGAGAATGATGCATATCCCCTAAAGGAGAATTGGGGAGTTAGTAATAGGGCAAGGAGACAGCAGACAACTGTAACAGCTACAAAAGAAAATGACTTTGCAAGCGCATTACCTGTAGTGACATTGTCAAAACAAGGCTGTTTCTGCAAGACAACTGAATAAAAATCTTACTAAAAGGGTGGAATGGTAGTGTCACTGCACTGGAAGTCAAAATGGAACAGCTTTAGCAAGGAGTGAGAGAAAAGAAATTACACTAAAACTCTGGGTAAATTTAGAGGTGAAGATAAAGAAGACAAATGTCTAAAAATATATTGGTGGAATCTCTAGTAAGTTCTGAGGAATAAAAGTCTTCATAGTAGCTGTAGTTTAAAGGAAACTGAGACCATACATATTCAAGTATCATGAATAAAAGGAAGTTATTTATTGATTATCAAAGAGATTTTATATACATGCATTTTAATTATAATTAAATTTATACGTTAAAAATAGTTTCTGATGACAGAGTAAGTATGGATCTTCATTATGTTTTCAGTAACGCTTAGATAAAAAATTTTCAGCAAAGTATTTTAATGTCACTGTTTAGACATGCACGAGTTACTGCTGAATAGCCAGTCATCATGAATCATCTGAGCTGTAGTGATAGTTGAAGGTGACTTTTAAAAGAGCAAATCCAAAGTCATATGACTTATTTCAGCACTTCTTTGCCATATGCTAGGTAAATTTGATTTGCCTCGTGAACTTGAAGGTGCCTATATAGATAGTTACCCATTTTTAATGTGTTTAATGGTGTGAGCTTTCAGGGTGAAATCATACAAGAAAATCAGAATAATGCTTTTAATCCAGTAAGTGACCTTTAATATTGCTGTCAGCGTCACAATGATCAGTTAAATTATAGTGAGAATGAAGATGTCCTTCTACTGTTGCTACTGATTGTAATGATTTTTTCCTATATTATTTGTAGTGACCCATCTTTTTATAATATATAATGCTAGTTCTATCCTACTATGAATCTTACAATAGTTTCTGCTTCCTCTTGAAAATTCTGAAAAGCTTAATCCCTAATTCCGTTAGAAATTGCTAATGATTCGTGAACATTAAATCCAAACAAACCACCTGGTTTTGATTGTTTCCTAATACTTCTTAAAATCAGAGGCCCATTTTCGATGACCTTTGCAACAGAACTCTGCAATTAGAAATCCACACAAGCTTTCCCCTTTTTCAAGCTGTGTGTATCTGCTCAAAGAAAATTGCTACAGCTGTCAGCTTCAGTGTATATGACAAATATGTTTCTCTGCATATTTGGTTTCAACTAGTTTGCTCAATTCAGTATGACTTTGCTGGCATGACAAGTTATACAAGTGTTTCCAGAGAGTAAGAAAGATGAGTTGTCAGGTGTTTAAAGCAGGTTAACCCAACATGGCATTACATATCATCCCTGAGTTCAGACCTGTGGTTATTAGATACCAATACTCTTTCTAGCATCGGTGGCAGGCTGCTACACAACATGTTGCTGTTCCTCCTTTCTCTCAATGTTATATATAATCTTACTTCATTATTTCTGGTGAATAATCTGGTAATGATGCTGTGGCATTTTAAATATGTGATTTGAAAGAAAGATCTCCCTTTTAGTTTATCAGAGCCAAAGATTTTTTCCAAACCACCTGTGATTTCGGGGGTCCTGTCAACAACTCTTTGCCCTCTGAATTGCACAGCCCCATGCTCACACAGTATGCTTCAGGGACACAGTAAGTCCCTGAAGCAATTCAGTAACTTGTTAGAAAACAAATCTGAGAGTGGAGAAAGACTAACATGTTGAGGTATCACAGCTTCCCTTTGAAGAAATCTTAAGGATTTGGGCCAACTGTTATTAAGCTTGCTGCGAATTGAGTGCTTATCTGGAAAGTTCAGTCTATGGAAAATACAATTACAGATTTTGGCATTTTCAGTGGTGCTCAGCTCACCCAGAAGCAACTAAACCAAACAGGAAATTTAGACTGCCATGGATTTACTAAAAAGGGGTGAAAGAGACTGGGCTGGTCAACTGAGTAGCAGAGCTTTTTATTATAACTGATAATTTGGACATTAGAGGTTTCTTCATTGTTCAGAACTGCTACCTATTGCTGCCACTGACAGATCCAATGAAAGGATACTGGATATTGCTGCCATTGCTAACAGAAAAATCATATTGAGAACCTTATGGAAGTTAGTGCATCACAGATGCTTTAACCAAGACTCCTGGATTGATCCTGAAAAGGAAAATCTGGGTCCACAATTTTCATCAGAATTATCTGAAAAATGAATGTGCTGTTTTCATTTAAAAAAACCTAAAAAACAAACAAACAAACAAAAAAAACAAACAAACAAACAAACAAAAAACAAAAAAAAAAAAAACCAAAAAGCAGTGCTTGCAGAATGCTCTTAAACAGATCAAAAGAAATAATGAGCTTTCAAAGAACCTCATTCTGACACCTCCAATCCATCATATCTGTATTATACTGATAATCTCTTCTCTTTTAATCAGTGATGTTCAGGAGATGAACAAGGAACCTGCGAATGTATGGATGAATTAGTGTCTGATTAGCTGTCTTCATAGAACCTGTTCTGTGTTTATTCAGAGAAAGTGAAATTCAAAACTTTGATGGTGATTATTGGTCTATACTTTTTTCCTAAGAGAAACACTGTTTTTAATTTTCTCCCCCACAGTAGTGCAGTTAAAATTATTTCAGTTCACCAAACACACAGATCCAGATGGACAACACTTTGGGAATCCAGAGACCTAACACCAACTTATATGATGTAAGATACTGCACACCAGGAAAAATGAAATGTAAGTTGTTTTCCAAATGTGATCTGGTAAACAATCAAAAAATAAAGAGCAAAAGTCCTAAAATAATTTTTTAATGATTTTTTTTCAGAAACTCTTGTCATTCACTTGCCTATCCCTACTCTTTCTTTTCCCACCAGCCCTAAAGCAGCCATACTCTTGGCTGGAACTAGTTGAAAATTTGCAGAGTGCAGCATCTTGTGTAGGGCTCATATCCTGCAAGGAAAGAGCCAACTGCTAAGGCACTGGCTTCTGGGCTTTTGGAGTGAATTCCAAAAGCTGAATTTTCATTAATTTCTGCAGCTACTTTTGCCTTTTTTCATTCAATTTTTGCTTTTGGGGCTCCCTGCTTTGCTACCTGGACTTCTGCCACGGCAGTCCTCAGTGTCCCCTGATCTCCACCTGAACACCACAGCAGTGTTCAAACTCCCCTCCCACAGTGTGACAGAAACTGCTCATTGAGCTCTGCACCACAGTGATTGTAGGGCAGCAGGGAATATTGTACAGGTATGCATTAACCTGAAATAAATTAATGACTCAGTCTGTCTAACCTGCTCAAGGCCTCCCTGAATAGAGAGCTCCAGTGGGTGCCTGTGGGTCCAGCCTGCCAATCTCCAAAGGACTGACTGCATTTCAGGATAGCTACCAGTCCTTACACCTCACCATTACTGCTACCCTCAATTTGAAGCAATCAGTTACAGCTCTGCTGCTCACCACTATCTCATTACCAGCTCTCCTTTGATGTTCCAGGGTCAGGAGAGGATGTCTGTCCTTAGTGAGCACAAATGAGCCTCAGTTACGACCCAGAAAAAAAAAAAGAAAAAAAAAAAAAAAAAAAAAAAAAAAAAAAAAAAAAAAAAAGGCTCATGGAAATGCTAGTTGGAACCAATAATTTCAATAATTTGAAAGACTTTCAAGTGTTAGGATTCCCATCATGTTACATAGGCCTCTCCTTGCATGCAAAATCTTAGTTTATGAAAGGGACAGCCAGAAATTTCAGATTCAAATCCTGGATATCAGCACGTTTCATAGATCACACTCTGTACTAGCATTTGGCTTCCTATAAGTCAAATCTTAATCAGATAGAGCTGAGTAAAGGTGATTGCGATCATCTCATTATAATAGATATCTGTAACAATTTTGCCATGCATATATATACATTTGAATATATATTCCTATAAAATCATTCCTACTAGCCCACTGCCCTTAGTCTTTATCCTCCAATACCATTACCTCCACCAGGACCAGACATTCTTTCCTTTGACAGGCCTCTCTGAAGTGGTTCAGGAAAACAACATGACAGAGCATATAATTTCCTTACCTTCACTTCCTCCCCATACAGATGCCAAGTTGGTGTGTAACTAAATGTCAATTAGGTGCAGGTGGGAGTATGTTTAATCACTGTAAATTCATGCATCTGTCTTACTGATCCTTCCATCTGCATGCTGTCAGCCTTCTTCTATAAAGCTAATTGTATAATCCTTGTTCTCAGCACTGACCTTGTGCTACATGAGGATACAAGGAGTAGGTGACATTTGCTGGTCATGTTTGCTGGGTTGTCACACTGGTGTGTCTGACATCAGTGATGTGTTGAAGTATTTAACGAAAAAAAGAGAACGCCTTGCACTAACATACTTGCAATTTCCACTTGGGATGTAATTGTCCCCTTTCTTGGTACAGCTGACAATAATTATACAGCTGTGAATACAAGTACAGATGCAGATTGAGGAATGGATGTACATTGAAGTACTGATGTGCATATGAACATGATATTGGTTCAGCTATGCAAACTTTGATAAGTACATTTCTGCAACTGCTAAATTGGTGTGGTTGGATGCTTCTTATTTTGAAAATAGTTTGGTAAGGCCTTGTTTTAGAAAAACAATTAAAGAGCATCATTTATAATAATCTGATGCAATATTTTCTGTTGCTGTGGCCACAGAACAATACAGGCATACATCAATTTGTGAAGAAACAGCCTAAATTACCAAAAGCTTTAATAAACAAGTTAACAATTGATCTTTGAGGGCATGTACCCTTGCAAATGAAAATAAATATGAATCTATATTTAAATCTCTGCACTAAATTGGAAGTTCAAATGTTTAACTGCTAAACTTCTGAGTGCTTGATTTTTGACTACCGTCAAAATATTAGCATTTGTGCCTGCAATAAACTGTGCCCACAAAACTATAATGTCTCTTTTTAAAGCAGGCACTAAATGTAATTACATGTATTACTCTGCAGTATCACAGCAATAGGTAACAGTTTTTGATCTCAAGTTATGTTAATGTTTATTCATCTGTGTATTAAATAACAGTTTTAATCAACATTTACTTTCCTTTCACTGGTAATATTTATTTTTATTTTTGTGCTTCAGTGTGAACAGAGAAGCATAGGCTGTATTAATTAAAATCCCTAATGACTAATAGCAGCTGCTATGAGGAGTGGTTGAGGACTCTGGGTTGGTCTAGTGTAAAGAAAAGGAGGATGGAGAAAGACCTCTACATCTTCCTGAGGAGGGAGAGTGGAGAGGGATGTGCTGAACATTTTTCCTTGGTATCCAATGACAAGACGTATGGAAATGGTTCAAAGTTCTGTCGGGACAGGTTTAGGCTGGACATTAGTAAACATTTCTTTACCAAGAGGATAACTGGAACAGGGTTCCTTGAGAGGTGGTGGGTGCCCCAAGCCTGTCAGGGTTTAACAGGACTTGAACAGTGCCCTCAGTAACGTGCTGCAAGTGTTGGTCAGCCCTGGAACCATCGGGCACTTGGATGAGATGAACATTGCAGGTCCCTTCCAACCAAACTGCTCAATCCTAGTCTCTACTACTTTATTCTAATATTTCTGACCAATAGGAACTGTTGCACTTGACTTTGACAATCAACTTCACTTCTAAAGATCTTTTGGGAAGCAGAACTTCAAAAATATAGTGGGGCTGAAAAATTTGGAGATGAGTTGAAATTAGTGAGTGCCTGAGTCCTGGCTGAGCCTTAGTCTCCCACATACTGGTATATTCTAAATGGCAAGTTATTTCTTTATTATAAAATGGAAATAGTAAGTGAAGTCACAAACAATACCCTGCCCCAAATGAAATTTTGAAACTACATAGGCTTTTGTCTTCAGATTGTTGCTCTCTTTTCTTGGTTCTGAATGGTGAATACAGAGGTGAAAAAGGTAGCAAGAAGATTCATTATCTTTCTCCAGATCTCAGCAAGAACAGGGAAGAGGAAAAAGAAATTAAATGTGGATGAAAGCCATGGGAAATCCATAATCATTTCATTTCAAAAAAAGGATAAATCTCCAAGAGGTACAGAGTCAGGGTAAAGAATGTTGTCTGTGTTCAGCTAGTTTTGAAGACCTCTAACAAGAATGTATGGGCAAACATCTGCTTCAAGAAAGTGGGAGAAAGTGATACTGCATTATGCTTTAAGAATAGGTATGTGCACAATTTCTGCTGTGAAAGTGAATTATTTAGTCTATATTTTTCATGACAACCTTATACCCACGGTTCTCTATTATTCTCTATTTCTCTCTAAGTCTTCACTTAGATTAGCTGTATGTGTGTTTACTCTGCTTTCCCCTTTCCTACCAGCATAGGTAGGGATAATTCAATACACACCACATGTGGATTAATTTTCAGATGCATAGGCAATTGATTTTATAGGTTATCATTAAATGTTATCTATTGAAATCATAAACTACAAATTCAGCTGCATAAATTTGTAAAGCTTCATCAGCTTATACTGGCTAACACCAGCAGAAGATTGAATTAATATTAACTGAAAGAAGAAATAGAGTTAGTAAAAATCTGTGAAAAAAATCTGGAATCTCTAATAACACTGGGAAACTGGAAGGTTTATTTTAACACCCTATCTATTAATAAGAATATTGTGCAAACTAGATAATATTTGCTAAGCTAAGAGGATTAAAGAGAAGGAAATAATGACTTCATGCATACACTGAATACTACAGAACAGGGAAAACCAGAATATGAACAGAGAGTAAATGAACTATTGGAATAGGTGAAAAATCTCTATTAGACCCATGAATACCCCTTCTGAATCACTCTTCTCAGATGTTTCCTTCTACTTATAAAAAAAGAGATCTGCACACTTTCAATCTTATGAGTTATTTTTTTAGGTATGTAAGTGAAAATCAGAAAATCTTGGCCAGGTGCAGAAATAATAGGGCGGAATTGAAAAAAAGTGGAAAAAATTACAAATATTTTTTGTTGGCCCTACTTGGACACCATGTGCCTACCAGAGCTTTTCTATCACTGACCTCCTCAGCTGGGCAGGGGAGAAAAAACATAATTAAAGGCTCATGGGTCAAGATAAGGGCAGGGAGAGATCAGTCATCAGTGACTGTCTTAGGCAAAGCAGACTCCACTTTGGGATATTAGTTTAATTTATTAGCAATCAAGTCAGAGTAATGAGAAGTGTATTAGATACTAATGTTATCTTTTTGTCCTGAATCAGCAGACTCTGTTCTGAGGCATGTTTGATCCTGCTCATAAAATTAATGGCATCAATTCTTAAAATTACCTAATGAAGGGGATTTTCACTCTTTAGAAAGTTATACATAGTAATTGTCTGCATAATAATAACAATAATAATAATTTAAACAAAGAAAAATCCACAAACCCACAGACTGGTTTTTACTCTTTTTTGTACTTCTTAAACAATTCTGTCATGTTTTGTTGGGTTTTGTTTTTTTTTTTTTTTTTCATGAAAAAGAAGCTACTCTGTACTTTCTTGCAATATTAGTTTCAGAAAAGTCAGACTGAGCATAAATCTAACACATTGATTTCTATGGAAACTATATTCATTCTCTTAAGCCAAAGACCTGGAAGACTGAATGAAAGTATTTCAATATTTGTTCTGGCAAAGAGACCTTCAGATAAGCACAAATATAGATTCTGTCTCATAGAGTAAAATTCACTGGGAAAGAGGGCTCTCTTCTTGCAGAATCATGTTCCCTGTATGGGTATTTGCTGTTCAGAATTCAGAAACAGTTTCTCATGAATAGACACTGGATTTAAATCAGATTCACAAATTCTCTTATCTTGGTTCTGAGAATGTTCATAGAAAGAGAACAAAACTCATAAGAACAACCAAGGGGATGTATTAACTTCTTTTCTTTCTATCCCAAGAGAAATTTTATGCAGTTGTTTCTCAGTTCAGGAAAATAGCATAATTCAAATCCTTTCTCTATAATCTACAATTGCAGAATGTCAATCTAAGAATTTTTAGGCAATTTTAAATGAACGCTATTGAAGTGACTATTCAGTAGATGAAGAATAGACATTTTAATTTCAGTTTTAGTAGGAGTAGAACATAAACAAGGCTCTCTTTCAGTATTTTCCAACAATATTCTTTTAATCTGTATTGCATTAATATTGTGTGAGCTAGTAGTCTAGACTAGTCGGCAGTATATAAAAGAGACTAAATTGTGCTGTGGCTGCAATCAAACCTGATTAAGTAATGCTTCTGCATAGCATAATTTCACCACACTTGGAAAGAACAGCTAAAAATGTGTCTGTTGAGAGAAGCCCTCTATTGTAACTTTAGAGGCGATCTGGTATTTAGTAGTGAGGGTTCCAGCTTCCAAGGATAACTTCAGCTCCTCACATGGAAGAGCGTCCAGCACATCAGTGGTAAAACCATCCCCTCCTAATGTCCAGAGTGTGCACTAGGAGAGAAGAGTGAAGTGTCCATGTGCCAAGGATTCTGGGATGGCCAGACAGTATAATGTCCTTTGGAGACTATTCATGGATCCAAGCTAAAGCTCAGTCACTCGACCACTTTGGCCATCTGGAGCAGGAACATTGAATCAGAAAGCTATATGAACTCCCCAGAAGCCCTAGCCTATAAGCTGTTTCCAGCCAACACTGTGGGGAATAGTCTCCTGCACAGAACAAAAACATATGTAGAGATCAGTTTCCTGCATCCTCTCCCCCGTGCCTGAACCACAAAGGATATGATATTACTGTCCCAGGCAAGGAGCTTACAGTTTTGAGCTCAAGCCAGAGAGGCTTACTCTTTTTACTTGGAAGATACTTAACTCAAACTTAATTCATCAACTAAAATTGCACAGTCGTTGAGTGAATCTGGAATAAATGTACATTTCTTATCCACATAATTTAGAGCTTATCTGGTATTCTCTGCTTTTAGTATTTTCCTGCCATGCTCAATTAGATCTCTTCCACCACCCACTTTGAAAGTGTCTGTCTTCCAGAAGTGTATGAAAACTTCTGTATAAAACCCATAAACTATGTATGCCCAAGGTTTTGGTTTGNAATTATAAAAATGCTTGAAGAGCAATATAATTTTTTTTTGTTTGAGATGTAGTATTTAAAATGAATTGTGCGTGTATTGGTAGTTAGCCTGCAGCACTTAGCAGCATTTAAACAATTCCATGTTCCCACAGAACTAAATGCATCTTCTACCATTAATTACAGTAACAGTGATTGATGATATGCCCTCAGTGCCTGTGGGAATACTCCCAGGTAATTTTAGAGGATGTGGGACTGGAACTCAAATTCACTGTTCAGCAAGATGACCAACTCCAGAGTTGTGAGTGATCAATTGCACAAATTTTAGCATGCTTTTATTGCACCACTGAAATAAAGGTGACTTTCCCATGTCCTACAAAAGAGAAGGATGAAATCTCTGTGCTTGTATACTTCACAGAACACACAACTAAATTAAGCATATGGAACCATTCCTATGCATCAAATGAGGCTAGCCCTGGCTTTGATGAATGCAGTCTCACACCTGTAAATAACTCAGGGCCAATTCAGAGATTACTAGAAGCTCCTCTGAAAATGAATTTCATGACAGTGTTTCAGTCTGAGGCCAAGTTTTGCTGGCCTTTTTAATGAACTTCAAATTTTCCTGAGTAGAAGCCATGGAACAGCGAAGTACACTACAGAGTGGTATAACTGAGGACAAGCACACATATCCTCTCTTGATTTGGGCAATGAGGGTAGCAACCAGTTCTATATTAAAACAGGTATATTCACCTCTTTTGGTTTTTTACTATGGTAATATTATTCATAAATAAGGGAATCATTGTTTAGTCTCTTGTGCTGATAATGGTTATGAAAAAAACAGGCTGAATTATTGATTGTTATAACTTTGCTTTTCTGGCAAGTGCCACCTTGTTAAAATGTTAGCAATTAAGTTACTATATTAAGATGTTGTAGAAATAATTAATTTCTACTGTAGTACAGTAATACGAACTAAAGTATTTTTGCTAGGATTCTCTAAGCTAGAGACCAAGAAACCCAAAATTGACATCTCAGTAAATCTATTGAATCATTCTTCTGAATTTCTTTCTCAAATTCAGTCCACTCTAATTATAATGAGTCCTCTTCCATTCTTAATACTTTTACCAAAACATTACACAATAGGTCATGTGTGAAATTTTATTTGCATTTGCTACTACCTATCTTTTGAAAGATATTCAGCAGCTCAAATAAACAGGGTGATCTCTAGAAGGACTTTATGAAAGTACTTAGATTTTTAAAAACTCTCATGTGTTTGAAAATCATGATAGGTATTTCACTTAAAAAAATCCAGTAGGTATCAACCTCTTTATACTTTGGATGAGTATTACCTTGTGCTTGGTACTGTGAATTTAAGTGGGAATTAAGTTCTCAACAGGAGGCCATAACCGTTGCTGCAGGGTATTGATTTTAACACAATAAAATTATATCTTTTGATAAACGCCTAAGTTATAGGTTAACACAATTCTATTTCACACTCTTTTATTGTGTATCATAGACTTGTTTCAATATGGAAACTACTGTCTTCTTCCAAAGAACAGCAGAGAAATCCCATGAAAACTGCAATTATAATAACTATAAAGAATTAAAATAGCTCTTGGGCACTTTTTGTTATTGTTGTTTTCAGTTGTCAAGGGAAAAAACTGAACAAAGGAAAAGAAAGATGTGCTCCTAGCAATAGGGAAAGCATTTAAAAGGATCCTGTAAACAAGCTGACAACAATTCATTCAGGGTTATGCATTTAAAAGTGAAAAAAACCAAAATGTAGGTCCAAAAAAAAAGTAAGGCAGGACATTAAGAGGTCTACAGTTTGAAATGTCCTGTGGGAGCTGCAAAGAGACTTATAGCAATAAACCTTTACTGGTATTAACTAATAGTAGCTGAAAGGACAGATTTAGAGGTGGTAGAAAAAGTAAGTACTCTCCTTTTAACAGCCACAATGTCACCTGAAGAGACAATGTTGCTCTTGCCATCAAAAGAGCCAAAACTGCTGGATTTTTTTATGTTAAAAAGATTGATGGGTTTTCTTTCCATGGATTCTACCAGCTGCTTTTTATTCCAATGAAAATTACTAGAAGCAGCAAGACAGACAATTAAAGAACCTGTTTCGGCTCCTTTATCTTAGTGGCAATCTTCAATAAAACCTGAGGCTATTTTTGCACAAACCACTAAGAGCAATCCTCTCTGGACCTGTAAGGACAAGACCTGGAGACCCAGAAGCAACCTTTTAAATGGTCTGCTTTGAAAAAAAAAAGATTAGCAGAGAGCTTTTACTCTGCGTGTGAGACAGGCAGAACAGTACTTCAATGGAGCTCTGGCCACTGTGCCAAAACAGCATGAGCTGGTCAGTGGGCATCAGGCAGCACAGAAGATGAAAGGCTGCTTTCTCTATAAATATCTGTTGCTGCTGTTGTCATTTTAGTTGATTTGGTGCCATTAAAAACCTGCAACTAGAAGATCAAACTTGTGGGGACTACATAGACGAACTTTCAACACAGAGAACTGTGTGTTTTTAATCTACCAAGTCAAATAGATTTGCTGGAGAGATCAGGAAAATTTCAGTTTAAACCCAGATGAGAACAAATGGTATGGTTCTTTCCCTCAAAATCATTACTAGATCGTAAACTTTCCCGAAGGATATTCTTGCCTTAGAATATAATATGCCTTCCCTTTGAAGGTCCTCTCACTGCTTAGGGAGCACCATCATCATCCTCTGGCCAGCCCATGTCCACACTGAGCATCATCTCAGCCCATGATAATTTCCTAGAATTGTCCCTCACACTCTTTCTACCTAAGGCTTGCAAAAGCATTTTCAGATCTTGTGTTTAACATCAGGCTCCTTCCAAGCTGTCAGTGTGGCCCCCATGCAGACTTGTCAGTGTCTGCCAGATGCTCCATCATTCCAAAATGTGTTCTTCTGGTAGCATCACCACAGCACTGACAGCAGTTTATGTAACCCACATGGACATGAGGTTGGAAGAGATTCACAGGCCAGATTTACGCCATTGAGGTCCCCAACAAGACAAGATTCAAGTAGTCCTCATCCTTCACATCCAGGTTTCTAAAAAGGGTAAAAATAGAAAAGGTGGTGTGAGGTACTTCAGAAAATCCTTCTAACATGTTTGGAAGATCAGTGCACAATACTTTGGTGCTGTACACTTACGTGCACAGTGAAAGGTCAAGAGACAATAGACACAATATTGACTATGAATAAGGAAAAAAATTCACAATGAGAGTGGTTAAATTTTGGAAGAGGTAGCCAAAAACATCTGTCAAGTCTCTGTTGGAGAAAGACCAATTTAATGGACAGGGTCCTGAGCATCTTGTTCAGCTTTCAAGTTAGTTCTGCTCTGAGTAAATCCTGCTCTATGTGACCTTCAGAGGTCCCTTTTTCATCCTGAATTATTTCTACGGCTCTCTGATTGTACAGCTGATTTTCTGATTCACTTTTCCAATGAACAATTGAATCCAACTGGTGGCTAGAAAATTTCCCAGAATCACAGTTCTTGAAAGATCTTTCTTTAGCATGACAGAATTTTGGGAAAAGGCATGTAAAATAAAAAGCAAATGCCATGCTTTTTTTCAGTCACTGGAGTCATAGGCAAAAGAAGAGCATAAGAAGAATTCCTTTTGTTTTAATAAGATATTACTAATAGCATTTCACGAAAATATTGTATTTCATAAAAATCTTGGAAATTAATTAAATATTAAATGGAATGAAAATTAAAGGAATGAAAATGTTAAAATTCAGCCTTTCATCCAGACTGATGGTGCTGCTGTACTTTGTAAAGTTTTGATAGATGACTGAATGGAAAGTGATTGTACAATAAACTTTTATTATGTTTATGTGATGACTCTGCTACTTTTCAAATATAGTCAGAAGTGAAGCAAAAAAGAATGCCTTTCTCCTCCTGACTGCCAGCTCTTCAAACTCTCCTTGAAGTTCAAGGAGGCTTCATAAGACAACATTGCAAATAATAAAGATTCATGCTGATGTTTTCAGGGCAGTGTGGTGTTTTTTCTGCTCAGACCCCATTGATTTTAGCATATGGTATCCTTAGAAGAGAACTCTTTTTCCTTCCTACTTTACCTCATTTTACCTGTTCATTTCATACTGCACCAGGCAAAAGAGACTCCAGCTTTGTGAGAGAACCAATGACTTTGTGGCACTACATGGGGCACAAATCTTATGGAAGCATGCATTTATCACTGTGCTTTTAACCACCAACAGCAATGAAACAAACAGTAGCTTCCTTTTGCACCTTCTCTGTTCTCATTTGGTGAAATCTGGACACAGTTTTATTTAGTAAGACTAAACTGAAAGACATGTTAATGATTTAATAATCCATCATATCTGGGAAATTTAAAATTAATATATTTGCATATGTCCTGCTTAAGGAATTTTGACCACCTCACAGTCAGAAGTATTTCAGTGCTGCTAACTATGTGATTCAGCGTGAAGACAAGGAACAAACAAGTTAATAAATATCACTTTTTCCATGTAATCTTTGTGTGAATTACATTGAAGTTAACATTTGAGTCACATTCTACAATCATTCCCCTAATTTTAAAGTAGTTTGGAGACTCAGTTGGCACAAGAAACCTAGACACACAATTAAGTTTGAATTATGGCACCTTCTTACATTAACACAGCTCATTATTTAATACTATCAAAACATCAGCTTTAATTACATCTGAGCAGCTAACAATAAATGTCATAGATTTTCTTTTTCTTTCTCTCTGCTAAGGGCCCCTTCTTTTTCAAGTGTGTATACATACTGCCTGAACAATGCTGCTTCCCTGACTATGCCTATAACCTGATTTGGTTATATTTGTGCTTTTTATCAACTGGGAAATAAATGAGAGTAAACCTAGTTGTGAATTTCTGCACATGAACACTGGAATTATCTGAATGGCTAGCAAGCTTCCTTATACACAGCTGACAACATTACTTCAACAGGATGAGGAAAATACAGACTTGCCAAGGCAAAGGTTTCGTTGCTCTTTATTCAGTGCAATTAACAGAAAGTAGAGACATTGCCCTACACTGCAGGATATGACAATTACACAGATCTTCAGCTGGAAAACCTTTCTGTTGGACTACTCAGGTTCCACTAACAAACTCTAGAGTGCGCTTGAGCCAGCTTTAATCCCTT
>WEIU01007376.1:121684-180421 GCA_013389925.1 Aegithalos caudatus | reverse complement strand
AGCTTAAATTAAAAAAAAAAAAAAAAAAAGAAAAAAAGTCATTTAGGCTGAGGTAAAATGGAAAGTTAAAACTTCTCCTCCTTCTTTCTTAGGATTAAAACCCATCATTAAGAGAGAATAAAAAAGAAGCATTGATAGCTGTGGCATTTACAGGTTCGTTTTTTTGTTTCTCTCCAGATGAGACAGAGGCTTCCATAGAAGAACCATTTTCATTTTTCTTGCTGACTCAAAGAGTTCTGGTGTTGCAGAAAATGCTTAAGCTTTTCTTAATTGTTGCAGTTGCACAAAGAAATATCTGTGTTGTTACTGCCATTAGAACTACTATTGGCTCTGTTGTGCAATTTGTTTTCAAAGGAGGTCTGGCAGGATGAGTGTTCTCATTTCTGACTCGCTGCTGCCCAGGGCAGTGGGTGACTGTGACAACATCTTTTATTGTTTCCAGCTTCCAAAAGGTAAGCCTCATACTTGCAAAGTGTGAGAAAAATCTCATTTTGTCTTTGTTTTATTGAACAGCTGTCATGCTGTCAATGGGAGTTGTTCATCAACAGTACTTCACAGCCCTAATTGCAAAACCACCCTGTCCCCTAGCAAGGACAAGCACGTGTCTGGCAGGCACACAGACTGTATGAAAGCATGAAGGCATGGCTAAATCAGCCTTTTTGCATTATGAGGCATAGCTCTGCCTTCAGGTGAAATTGTTTGTACTGTGGCCAGACCACTGAGGAAAACCTGTTAAAACCTAAAGGTTTAGTGGTGTGAACAGCTCCTCTGCTGCAAGAGGGCAAGTGGAGAGGAGGCCATGCAGAGGAGGCTTTCCTGTCCTACTGGGCTGGAAACAAGACACTCTAAGGGAATATTAGTCTTGAGTTTCAGACTTGTTTCTAGTGGTGTGATAGCTCAAGTCACTTGAGCTCTTGGGGTAGCAGTGTATTGAGGCCACATGCCAAAATCATTGGAAATTCTGTTCTCAAATAATCTTAATCCTATACAAACAGAAGACAGATCAAGGGTTCTACATTTCTAGAAAAATCTCTCAAAGACTGACTGTGCAGTGTTTCAGTTTTTGTACTCTTGTGCCTTTCCTAGTATACATTTTGTATGCTTGTAGATTATTGGCATAAAATTGTTTCTATTAGATCACATGCCTTAATATACATCAATTTCTTAAGCATATACACTATATTGCTAACATCAGTAGAGCTGATTTAAACAAGGGTTTGCAGAACAAGGTTTTGGGGTGGATGTTTAAGATTTTTTGATTTTTTTGAATTTCAGTGAAAATAAAAGGAAGTTTTCAAACACTGTGCAAAAACACCTAAAGCATTTTCTTCCTGAAGTGAAAAAGTTGATTTACTAGACCTGAGCTCTATGGCTTGCTGTGCCAGTGACTCACTGGGCACATCTCAGTGATTTGTGGCAGCATCATTAATGTCTGTGCAAGGTCTCCCAGCTTTATGACAGAAAGGGTATGCCATTACACAGGAGTAGCTCCAACCAGGTCAATGAATCTCCTCAAGGGAGCCAAGTTTCATCTGTGTCTGGATGTTGGTAAGAACATGAATTTAGGATACAGGATTCAAAGAACCGAAGGTGCAGAGAACTGATTACATTGACTGCACTGCAGGGAGAAAGGACTTGCCAATAGGTTCTTACAAAACCTTGCTTCACTTTTCTGTCTTAAAGCTTCCTTTTGACATTTCAGGGCCACTTGCTGCTGCATCACTGCCATTACTTCCACACACTCCTAATTTCACTCAGGTCTCAGATTAATTTTATGACACAAGATTTTACAACTATGGATGTAAGCCCAGCAGGCAGAGGACTCTTTCAATCATGAAACCACAGAAATTAGACAAAGAAAGATCTTATTAAGTGATTTACTCCTTCCTAGTGCCAAATGATTGTTTTCCAGAGGACTTACTTGAGCTCTTTGTCCAGTTACATTTCAAAAGGACTTGGCCACACAATAACCCACAAAACAGTTCATATTTTCATGGGCCTTACTCCTCAGAAAGCTTTTTTGGAAAGTTCATCCTAAAATTAATTCGACTTGTATCTTCCATTCTGATTCTTCTTCTCAGACCCAACTATAATAACATCCCTTCCCCTCTTTCAGTGTCTCCAGCCCTCTGACCTCTCTACTGGGAAATGATTATCAGACTTGGCTCTTCCTGCTGCATCTTTTCTTCATGTATAAAACCATATATATAGTCCTAGGGGGACCAAACACACATGCAGAACTTTACTTGCTTTTTTCCCAGCTGTCAGATACCAGTACTGGCTGGCTGTGACAGGAGCAAGGCAGACATCAAATTACAACAGCAAAGAAATATTCTGATATTAACACTTCAGTGTCAAACACTTCATCTGTGTCAGTATGCCAAAATTTTTAGTATAGTAGTTACAGAAATACTTTTTCTTTAAAAGATTGGACAGTGCAGTAGTTATTCACAAAGCATATAAGCACATATATATACATGTATACATTAAAAATATAAATATACATATATATATATCTGTACCCAGAAATGTATACAAAGTAACACCACTGAACATGAATGACTTCAGATGGTAAAATTTCAAGATTTAGACCACCACATAGAGAAGATTTAAATATAAAACATTCAGGGTAAGAAACACTAATTCCCTCGGAGCTAAAACTTGCTGCTTCAACACAAAGAAAGGCCTGGGGATATCTGTCCTTTGCAATATTCTAGCAGTTTTGGTTGTCTTCCTTTTTTCCGTGTCTGTCACTAGCAGTTGACAACTTGTCTTCCCACTCTGCAGATCCACACCTGGCACAGCAGTGTCACCTGTCAGTCACTGCTTCAAAATGTGTAACTCCATTCAGCAGAAGTCTTTAAGCAGCATGAGCAGAGAATTTCCTACATTTAAGATGTGTGATGAATTTTTCTAGGTGAAAGAGAAGAAACAACGAAAAGAAAAAAGAAGGCAGGAAAGCAGTAAAAAAAAGTGGTCAAAGAAGAGAGGAATCCTGGAGAACAAAGGGTTAAATCTTCAACCCAATTTTTTTTTTCTTCTCTTTATATAGGAGCCAAGGGGATGGCTGATACTTTGCTACAACAGCAGCTGATTCTCAAAATAAGTGTTGTGAAGGGCAATCAGATCTTCCTAGAAAATAATTTCAGACATCATGAGGCAGGCACAGTCATTCCTGATGTTCACAAGGAAATCAGGGTGGCAGACAATGAGTCTCCAGCACTTCTCTCAAAACATCAAACCTGCCTGCTCTCTTCTGCAGTTCCCACTGTGTCTGCTTTTGAAAATAGTCAGCTTCCTGTGAATTTGAGCTTTTCCCATCTGCTGACTTGCAGGCTTTTTCTTTCATCCCCTCTCCTGCACAGAGGCCTCATGCTCCTGCCAACAGAAATTCCCACACCACTGTCTCCCAGGAGGAGACTCCTTCCTACCTCTCTCTTAATATATTTTTCCATCCAGTTTTTCTGGGTAGTTCCCCAACCACTGCTCCTACAAGAGGAAAAAAGGTGGACAGCAAAGCATGTCCAAACCCTGCTGTAGGGTTAATGATTTTTGGGAGGCCTGTTCTGGACAAATTTAGACACTCATAGATAATTGCTTCTTCTTTGACTATTTGTCAGGAAGAGGAAAAAAATCTTTTTGAATGGACCCACTGCTATAAGGAAATTGTGTCTGTTTATGGGTTTCCTACATGCTAGATGGTATTGACTGGTACCAAAGACACCCTGGGGGAGGATTTCAAGGGGTGCACAGCAGAGTCAGTGCACAGAGGTCAGTGAGGAGCTGCAGCCCCTCTCTGAGGGCAAAGAGCACCCAGCTTCTGCCCCACATCTGAGTTTGGGTGCTGTACCTCTCACAGAGGCAGGACGCTGTGAGGAGGTGGTGCTGGAATCCTGTCTTCTCCTCCCAGGAACTGGGACTCTCACTACCTTCCACAGTGGCAGCTTTTTCTGAATTATACTGTGGGTCTGACAATACCATTCTTCTTTAGTTAAGAACAAAAAATGCAGTCTAGATGACCATGGTAGAAAAATTGCTGATCTTAGGATTTAGTGCAAACTCACATATTTTTCCCACCTTCTTCACTGAGGACAGACATCATTACACTCTCTACTTCTGATTTATTTCTCTTTTAAAATATTTCCAGTTAGTTAGATTCTGATTCCATAAATGTCTATGTTTATCCCTAGCCACACCAGCTGCCTGCTTCCAGAAACCACTGATTCCTTGAAGAAAGGTGAATTCATGGACAATGCAGCATTTAAGAGCACCATCTTTCATTGTAAAATCCTGTAAGTGAGCAAAATATGCATGGGATTAAATATCTTGGGGAAGGATTTAAGAAAAAAAAAAAAGAAAAAGCTGAATGAGACAATGAGAAAGTAACAGCAACATCAGTACATTTTATCTAAATAAATATTTTACATTGGAAGGGCAGAAGCTGTCAAACTGTAAAGCATGAAACTTGCCTGAGGCCTTTGATACAAGATACAGGCTTTTCCAGAACACATAAACTAAGAGTATAAATTGATGTAAGTACTTTTCATCTCCCCTTTTTGTCCATGATGTAATTATTTTGGCAGTTAATAGGACATTCAGGGTTGCACCTCCATCTTTCTTAACTTGATACAGCCAACAGATGAAATAATCCCCCGCAACAATTCAACCCCTAGCTATGAGTCACTGTCTCTGATGAAGATGTGTCACTCTGTGTTATCTTGGGCACAAGAAACAGCCAGGGCTTTTTTGAAACTTTTTCACTAGGAATTAGAATTTCCTGGGGTGTTTATTCAATTTATATGTATTAAGCACCCAACCAAAGGGTTGTTGACCTGCCTGCTTTCAGGCACTGAACTCTTCAAAGACACAATATCATGACAGATAAAGGGAAAGAGACTGGATTAATGGAGTTAAGGAGGAATCAAAGACAAAACAGTCTTTCAAATACACACACAAGTACAGTTCTCCCTTTTTCCTCACACAAGTCTCAGGGATTTCTCTACTAGGAAGACAGATTATATGCCCTAGATCCTCACCCTTTCCATTACAATAGATACATTCCCTTTGGATCAGAACACATTGATTAAATATGCTTAAATTAATTATCATATGTGTAAATATTTCTCATAAGGTTTTATTTTTTTATCATTCTTTCCCATGTACCAGAATTATATTCCTTGAATGGTTTGAGAAAGACCCACCCATTTTTAAGTACACACAAAATAGATTCCCAGAGAGAAGCAGATGGACTATGAATAACTGTGATATTGCCTCAGCTTTCTTCCAGGTGAGAAACGAGTGATGAAGGGTTACTATTGGAATAGTTAAGTGTAATTAGACAGGGTGGAGGAAGAAATTGTCGTCTGCTCTTCTCAAACTGTGTTTATGATAGTTACTGAGAGCTTATATTGTGTTATCTCCAAAATAGGAACAGCATAAACATGCATTCACAAGAGGGATTTCAGAACATAGGAAGAGATTATCTGAAATACAGTTAGAAAAATCAGATGTTATGAAAGAAAAGATAATTTATATGCAAGAAGGAAGACCTGTGAAGCTACCAGCCAGTCAGCTTCACCTCCATCCCTGGAGCAGAGAATTCTGGAGCTCATCACCATCACTTTTTTCCATGACCATGGCAACAGGGCAAGGAGCATAAACTGAAGTCCAAGAAGAACTTTATGTTGAGGGTGGCAGAACACTGGAACAGGCTTCCCAGGGTAATCACATAATCTCCCACTCTGAAGACATTCAAAACTCACCAGGATGTGTTCCTGTGTAACCTGCCTTAGGTGACCCTGCCTCAGCACCTGCACCAACCCTGGTGATTCTGTGGTTAAAAAAAAAGAAGTAACAAATCCTGCAGTTACCAATACTGGTTTGGTATTGGTAATTAGTTATACATGGAAGCATGTATAACTAGTACAAGTCAGTATATCACACTGCTGATCCCTCCCACTGACTTTCTCTACTGAAGACATGTGGAAAGCACCAGCAGCATTGAGGTAGTCTAAAGTGTGTAGGCCCTCTCAAAATTTACCATGTCCTGGTTGGCACTGGAAGCAAACTTCAATATCTGACAAGTAAATCTGAATTGCTGAAAAGTATGTAGGGTATTATGATGGTTCTGAACAGTCTTCATAAGGATTACTCTGCTATTTTGTTTTTGTAACCTATACTGGACTCTTCAGCATGCAGAAGGATGCATTCACAGTCCTGTTTGAGGGGTTAATTCTGTAGAAGTAATACAGCTGTCTCTGAAGCATTTACATAAGCAAGAGACTACCATCTTCTCAGGATATCACAGTGGATTCCTTTCACTCCATAGCCACGCTGCTAACACTGAGTCCACATCAGTACATCATTGAGGCAGTTTCTGTGGTTGAGACCTGGTTTCACTGGTTGCAAGCAAAAACCAATTAAACAATTTTGCACCTGTACTATGGAGAAAGCATGAGATGAGCTTGCTGCTTCTAATTGTGGTGGTCCATTTTCTCTCTCTGAGTAGGAGTTCAATAGGCTGCTGGGCTAAATATGTTTGCCTAACATAGGTAATGCATATCCTAATCCTTGTGAATGTGTTGCAAGTACTGTGAACTGAAGGTTGTAACACAGACATGTCATATTCATAACCAAAGATCTGCTAAGCAGCAAGAGAATAGTATGAAGCTGAAGATATGTATGTGTTCTTGTGTATACATTTACTGCCTAAACCTTCTCCAACTACATCCTTTCCAAAGATGCTCCACTGTAGGTGCCTCTATTTTTGGTTTTGGGAATACCTATTGACCCATATTTTGCTTACTATCAGCTGTTGTTAGAGGGGAACTGATACTCCTGGAGTAAATTTGTACAGCACATGTCCCAGTAGACTAATTTCTCCCAAAGCTTTTCACAGCTATACATAATGGTTAGCTATTCACGCCAGGGTGGGAGCTGAGAGTGGGAGATTTCTGAAGCAAAGGCTGGACAGGCCAAGGAACATCACAGGAGATAAAATGATCTGGCTACTTCAAATTAGCCCTGTGAAGTCTGACATTCTTGATAAGTAGTGTTGGAGCAGAAAGAACAAAGTCCAGCTATTGGATGTATCCACTTGAGTGCTGCTGGCAGAAAGTTTTCACAACTGTCAATATTGCACCAGTTGGTGAATATCAAGAAGTGAATCCAGGGGTCTTCCTGTAGGGAAAATTTCCTTAACTGCTGATGGGAGGTCATACGCAACAGGATAAAAGCATGTGGATTTTACTGTTGGAGGTCCTTTCTGGAATTCTGGGCAGTCTGCAATAAATGACATTACAGTGATGTGCTGTCCCAGGTTTTGAATATTGGAGAATGGATGGTACTCCTGTTTCCCTTGACAGCAACTGGAAGTTGACAACTTCAGCCTCAAAGACTGAGTATGTTTCTTTTCTTATTTCTCTTAAAAAAAATAAAAAAATCTCAATCCTAATGTAAGCTTTAAAAATACCTAGAACAAACAGGTAGCTAGTGGTCATCACATAGGTGACACATCAAAGTTGATATGCCATGTGCACTCTGATGATATGGCCAGAAACATATGGTTCTCTTCCTTGAAACATGCTTGTTTTCTGAGCCTCAAAGCTCTGGGCAGTGTTGGCTGTGTGTGCAGCCTGTTTGATAACATGTAAAGTGCTGCAGACATGAAGAGAGAGCCACAGGGGTGTAGCATGAGTATGTGATGCTAATCACACTAACATGGCCTTCTGACTACACACTGGAAAAACAGGTTTTCTCAGTCTGGAGCCATCCTAAGTGCAGTATTAGTCCCACCACATGTGGAAGAAACCTAGAGCACCCAACAGGGATGGTGTGGATAGTCTTGCTTTCTGAGAACTGCAAAGGTGAGTGCAGAGACAACAAGGCAGTGTTGTCATGATCTCCAGGTGTCAGATACAACTTTGCTCCCAGCTTCTAGAAAGAAAAGACCTTCCAGGTATTTAAGCACCTGTGTGTACTTATGGTTCTGGCTCTACCTGCAGAACAAGCTCCTGCTTTGGGCTGTCTAGATGTTGAAGAGCACTGTGTTTGAAATGCAGTATTTCCAGGGCACCTCCCAGGTTATATCCCCCTCACTCCCCTCCTTTCTCCTTGCACATTCTGAACTCCAAAGGGCTTTCCTCTCATAAACAGAGATAGTTAGGGAGACTATCCTGACCTAGGTAGCAGCTGGACTTTTGAATTAATCCGATTCCTTAAAAACAACTCTCTGACCTTGCTCACAGCAGTGTCAGTTGAAGTGGCTCCCAGTGGCATCAGAGAAATTACCATAAAATTACAAATGGCACAAAAATGTCAAATGGGAAAGCGGAGTCCCAGTTTTTCACAATACAGAAAGGAGCATTCAGTGAAATGACCAGGCAGCTGGATGAAAGCAAAAGATTTTTCACTTCAAACATAGTGAAGTTATGGAGTTTACTACTCTGGGATGTTGTGGGGCTTCCAGCATCCACAGATTTAAGATGTGATTAGATCACAGAGGAGAGGTCTGTTTGTGGCTATTAAACTCAACTATTGACTACAGTATCTGTCTCCATTAAATTAGGGCTCCAGTTCAAAGGCTACAACAGAAGAAATATACTTTATCTGCCTTATCCATGTCCTGAGCCTTTGCTTTTGCCCACTGTTCTCCAGGACTGAACTAAAAGGACTAAAAGGACTTTCATGCTCACCCAGGATGGCAGGTTTTATGTTCTTATTCTAGATTTACAACTCTGTCAGTGAGGTTGGAGCCTGGCCCACTATATGTGGTCATTTTTCACTCTGTTCATTTAGCTCTTGTACTACACTTAAAGCTTTGGGGACAGGAAAAGACAAAAAGCACAGAGAACCCTGTCTGCCTGTTTGTCTGTTGAACTCATTTACACTAATTGCTTCAATGTACTGACTGATTTCTTTTTAATTTATAAAATATGTCTATCCCTGGCTCCCAATCCTTGCACAACAGTGGGAGGGAAGGGGATGGGGGGAAATAACCTCACTAAAATTTGTACCATGCTGAGATAGGTACACCACAAAAACATCCCTGGAGAAAAAAAAAAAAAAAAAGCTTCTCAGAGATTTTTAAATATTTCCCTTCCTTTGCAGCATGAAAGAAAATTAAACTAGACTCTGTTAGTGCCAAGGAAAAAGGCAAGGTATAGATATAAGAGATTCAGAATTAGGATGCATGTCTTCTGTGCTAAAGCATTAGAAGTATATTCTAGAATTACATGAATTAGTGTAAAAATAAACGAAAGGAGCAAGTAGGATGCAAAGAGGAACTATTAGGTGGGGCAAACAGCTGATGGGAGGGACTGGCAGCTCTTAGACACATATGTGAGACTTGGGAGGGGCATCTCTGCGACAGCTGAGGCTCAGACTACAATCAGACAGTACAGAGAGTCACAAAAAAAGAGCCAAACCAAAACCAACCTGACAGTCTGAGGATCAAATTTATAATGAGCAAGGCAATCCAATGGACAGGTGTCATTTTCATGTAGCATAACCCCATTGCTCAGGGCACCAAAACTATCTATGTGCACATAAATGCTCTGCATTGCTTCTTAACATACAGCCCACTCAAAAATTCCCTTTTTATTATATCATTGCTTTTTTGAAACTTAGGACTTAAATTTTAAAGTATTCTAGAAGCATGAACTCACAGATGTTAGTACTTGATCAGGTCCCTTTCCAGTGGAGTAAAATAATTTCCTAAATGAAATTATTAAGTAAAATTATTAATTATTAATTACTAATTAAAATATTCTAGAAGCATGAACTCACAGATATTAGTACTCCACCAGGTCCCTTACCAGTGGAGTAAATTAATTTCCTCTAAATTCATTTCCTAAAGTTCTGTGAAAAAAAAAAGCTTCCTCTTTTCCATTTGTCCAAGTGATAGAAAGTGTAATATCTGATAAAGACAACAAGAAAAAGATTCCTTAAAATTTATGCACGTGATTTTTAGTTCATTTAATAAAGTCCAAAGGAAAAAACAGAGTGGGAACCAAGAGACCTAGTTCTGTTAGCAGTTCTCGTTTTCTTTGACATATAATTCATTTAGTCTTAGTTTACGAGTCTGTAGCTTCCCCAAAGCATAATGGTGATAATAACAATTGTTGTCCTCTGTAAAAACTGTAGACTTCTCAAGAAAGAAATTCCTCTACATAAGTCAAATTTAAATCCAATGCTGTATCTTAGCTGTCCTATCTATTAGTTTATTTCTAATGGTTACACTTACTTGGATATAATTTAATTCTCAGTAAGTCTTTCTGCTGTTTTTCCTGTACTTAATTAACCTTGTATTAGCCCATGTAATTCAAACACATCAAAGTTTTCAAAAGAACTTTCTTGGGTTTTTTTCTTTATTTTTTCCTTCAAAAGCAATTACATTGCTACTATAAGCAATTAAATTGCTTCAGAAAAACTGAAATCACTTATCCAAACAGGTGAATTGCACAAGAGTGGCTGGAATGGAAACTTCATCTCCATTGCTTTCCAAGCTTCATTGGGATGTTTAAAGGCAGCAGGACCATGAGCTTTTATTTTTACATTTACTACGTATTTTTTTTTTTTTTATAAATCTTTCACACTTATCAGTAACAGAGTGGTAGATCAATAGTGCTGGCTTTTAAACCCTTTAAGCTGAGGCAGGCTGGCTGGCATGACTCATAGATCATACAAATGGAAGTTATGGAAACAGAGCAGGTGGCACTTTGTAGACAAAGCTCGGCAAACTACCCAGGTGTGCCTGAACACAGCTGGCCCTTCATGGGCCACTACAGGCACAAGACTGACAGCAAGTGTCTGTGTACAAGAATCCATTAGTCTGGACTTGGACATCTGGACTAAACCCCCATGTTTAGAGGTTACTGGTAGCATTTTCTTAAGAGAGAAAACCTGGAAGAAACAGGGAGTGGACCCAGCCCTGCTCTGACTGCATGGGTTACCAGCTGCAAATGAACCTCCACAAACAGTGCTGAGGAGAGGTAGAAACAATCTCTGTACCCTTGCTCCCCATACCATATCCAGCTGAGGACAATGCTTTGTTAAGAGCTAACAAGATGCAGGAGATAAACAAATGCCAATGTCACACAATCCAGCTCATTGACAAGTGTCAGATGACATAATAAGAGCCAATATCAGGGAGAAAAAGCCATGTAGTAAAAATTAGAAATTGAGCACACATTTTGACATGGGATGGATATAATTATTGCTTAAGGAAACTATCAAGGAAGCCAATGGAGACTTCACTTCCAGACCTTCTCATGTCCTGACTGACTGCCTTGTTGAAAATACAATAAGATATGTGCCATGCTCATTGCAGAAGGAACTGGAAACAGTTTGATAAGAGTTTAACATAGGGACTCCAATGAATTGAAAAATTTTTATGCTAAAATTTTGAGCAGTGAATACTCAATAGAGTTTTACTCAGTCACAAACAGCCTAGAAGAGAAAACAGATTATCAAAGGCTATTGCTAGCAAATAACTAAAACCAGCATATAGATGAAACACATAATTAAGACCAGTATATAAATAAAAGAGGAAAGATTTTGGTAAATGTGACTGGATAGGGTGTTCTTTAATATTTTTTCCAGTGGAAGAAATTGGAGGATAGATTTCACAAGTTTCCCTCTCCTTACTTCCTTACGTGTCTTAAAGTAGTATAACAGCAACCTGACACCCAATGAGACATTTGTTAGAGAAATCTAGGATATGCCGAACTTTGTGCCAGACCATCTTTAAAATATATGTGATGACTGTGAATGCAACTGACTTGCTATCTTTAGCAACAATGCTGCATCAATATTAAAACTTTTCCATGGATGAAATACTTGGGCAGGCACCCAAGATATCACTACTTTAGATTCTGTACAAAGATGACTTTCATTTTTTAAGAACTTAAGGTATGAGTACATTTAATTTCACACTATGTTTCTGAAAACAAAGTCGGACAAGAGAAAGCAATGTCAAATAGTTCAAAAGTTTCACAAATATGGGATAAGATAGATCTGATGTTACAAGAAGATCCTTTCATATATTAATGCAACATTACTATAAACTAAAGCACTTGCATTTGTTGTTTTCAAGATTTTTTGAAAACACAGAAATTGCAGGCCATGTGAGCTAATGGAATAACATCATTTAAAATAAAATGAAAGGCTTAGAAAAACCTATGAAATGAGAGACTAATATATGTACAGCTGAGAGATCATTGTGCAATTTGATATAGCAGACTCTTGGAAACAGCAGCTCAGGTTGCGACTTTTACTGAAGCATTTTAATGAAATTTGTGGTATCTGGTGAGATGTGAGCCACATAAAACAGCTGGAAGATCCAAACAAGGATCCAGTCTTCTGATTTCTACTGCTTCAGGATTTTTTATTCCTGAAGTAACTCTCCTCTTAGTCTGAAAAATTCAGATGTGTTAAATGAATCCCCTGTCTTTTCCCAGCAGCAAGGGGAGATATGCACTCATCTCTCCTGCAGGAGCACCACTGCCATCCAGATGAGGCAGGGGGTGAGTTAACCCTGTCAGTTGCTCTAAGAGTTGATGTGATGATGAGGCTTGCCCTGCAGACAGCCCCAGGAACTCCAGCACCTTCCTCAATCCCTAGGGGATTGCCATCTGATGTAGGAAGATCACCTTGAGGGTTGATAAGTCAGTGGAGAGAGCAGTTTCCTAAGTTGTGTATGTGTTTGGCAAGCTTTCTCACTCCACTGAACTACTGAAACTTAGGCATTCACCTGAGAAGGACTAGTAAGTCAGCAACCAAATCTAAGTACTAGATTCCTAATTTAATAAATGTAGTATTGGTCAAAAAGAAAGCTGTCATTCCTTCCCTGTTCCCCCCCCGAAACTAACTTTCTTAAATACAATTTTTCCTGCCTGCTGTCATGCAGACATTTCTGTCTGCTGTGAGACTTAGGTTAGCAGAGACTTCTGCATCCCTGACAAAGTCATCAAATCAAAATCACAGACTGAATTCAGGGGAAGCAAATATACTCCTTTAATTGCTTGTTTGTTCCTTCCCAACCAGCTGTACCACCTCAACATTAGTTAAGCTATAAATGTCAGCCTTGCACTGTCAGTCACTGCCTAAATTGGATAATGTGAATTGCAACTTAGTAGTGGGTGCTCCAGGATACATGAGGTCAAACTCACCTACATAAGATTTTCTTATCTAGTTTTCTGAATTTCTTTAAGAATCAATAGAAAAAAATAGGCACTTTAGACCTGCATTTGTCTCTTCCTAGCAGAGATACCCAAAACAGGTCAGATGACTCACCATTTAAAAGAACCTATTTCCCTCTCTTGAGCCTAAGGACACTAGTTCTGGTGTAGTCACCTAGAGTGTACATGGTGAAAGTCAGAGGAGATGGATTGCATGAACCATGCTCTATTTAGCTGTAGGCAGCAGATTTTCAGAGGCTTTTGTCTTCCAAAATTGGGTATGAACGTAATTTCAGCAATCCCTCCTACCACGTACTATACTATATCTCTGTGTGCATAATTCTTCTAAACCATCCTCTTTTCTAAGCACAGGGGAATGTGAGTCAGGGTGAGCTGGGAAGCCCAAGTCCAGTGATTGCATTTATCCTGGAAGGCACACATGAGCTTGAGGTGGGAGGCCAGGCCTTGCCATTCCTCGTCTTTAGCAGTATTCAAGAGTCTAGACCAGGAAAAAATGCATTTGGAAACCTGTGTTTCCCTGCTCTGCAGTGCATCTGTTCCAGAACACTTTGAGCTGTAAGGTGTACTCTGTACCTGACCCAGAAGACCTCATGTGCCCCTTTTGTTCCTACAAAATTAACAGGCAGACAAATCAGAGCCCTTCCCAGAGTGGCTTGCTGTAGGGAGTGGGACTTGCCTGAAGTCAGTGCACGGCAGTCAACAACAAGGTCAGCAACAATCCTGACTTCAGATACCTCCTCAGGCCAGTGAAATCAGTTAAATAGAGTCATAGCTCATTTGACTAACAATTTTGGGTTCCCAACAGCAAAAATAAGACAGGTTGTCCTAAGTAAAAGATACACAAGCCCTCTTCAAGGGAGTGCCTTGCTCCTGAGTATATAAACTCCCTAAACACTGTCACCTCAGCATCAGCTGTGCCAGGACCACAGATATCTTCTCCTCTGAACTAGTTTTTGTATGGAGTATATATCAACTGCATTATGTCTTCTTGCTGAACTCTGGGACACAGTGTGGGGCTTCAGAGATGCTAACAAGTGCTTTCCTCATGGACTTCTTTGAACTTCTTATGGACATCACCACTTGGACAAGCCTTAATGTGACAGCCTTTGGTTTCTGTGTCATAATCATCCCATTGCTTTTTATGATTAATTTGAGGAGTATATTGAAGCATATTATGTAGCATTTTCTTTTCTTTCTTTTTTCTTCCCCTTCTGTACTCTTCCCCTTCCTTTTCTTTTCTTTTCTTTTCTTTTCTTTTCTTTTCTTTTCTTTTCTTTTCTTTTCTTTTCTTTTCTTTTCTTTTCTTTTCTTTTCTTTTCTTTTCTTNTTTCCTTTTCTTTTCTTTTCTTTCCTTTTTTTTCCTTTTTTTTCCTTTTTTTTCCTTTTTTTCCTTTTCCTTCAATCATTATTGAACATCTATCTGGTGCTAACAGGAAGTTCGAGAAATATCTTGTGTCTGTAGATCTGCTCTTCTGGCAGCTACTCCATAGGATGCAAAAGTTTCTCATTCCTGCGCCCAGACCTCCTTACAGCATCTGCCCATGTCTAAAAGTGAAAAGTTTTAAATCCTTCCCTAATATAAACCAGTGTCATTGTGAGGTTCTTTATTCATTCCCTACCCATTGTGAAATACAGGCAAAGTTTTTATTTTTCATCCCGTTTGATGTCTTGTTAAATTGCTGTCCAAGGGCAAATTCTTTCTGTCATCCAGACCTGTAGGGTTGCTAAGCACACACAAGATACATTCTGATTACTCAATAGCTGTTTTACCAAGTCTGCAGCTGAAAACAATATTGCATCACACAGTCTACTTTTGCAATACAGGGTGGATACTAGAATCCCAAATTAAACAAGTTTCAGCCATAGGTGTGTGTTTTGGAATCATTCCGTTGCAGAGAAATGAAAAACTCCAGACTGTTCAGCATAAAAAAATGAGATGTTAATTAAGGCTGCATAAAGGCCAGCAAAATGTTAAATCATTTAAGGAGTGGGATAATGACTATTTTAAATATATTGACTTTTCCTGAAAAATCTAGATAAGGTAATGTTTCCCATTTTAGGGCATATTCACAACACTGAAGTCACTAGAGTAATTCAAGAGTTTAAATTCAAATCAAAGGGCATTTTCAGATGTTGTCAAGGTATTTTAGACACACCTCTATGGCATGAACAGAAGTTGATGACAAGGTTACCAGAGATGTAAAGCATAGAGATGGTTATTTTTATCTGTTATTTCTTCAGCTCGTGGCTCATGTTGCCTACGCTGATGTGGCATTCAGTTGGAGATATTACTTTAAGCACCTGGCCAGTCTGAGAATGTGAGGCTTGGAGAGGTGAATAATCAGATTGCAACAAGGTGATACAGAATCAATGAAGAAGTTTGGTTTGATTTATGAATAAGCAGGACATGAAGGTGGCAAGCCAGTGGCATAAATTATGTTAGAAGCAGACCAGCTTCTATGTAAATGGCAGTTGGATGCCCAAGCTTTCATTAATCTTGGCCGTCATCCATAGGATGGGCTCTGTTTTCACAACGTCTCAGAACAGCAAAATAAACACTTTGAAATGATTTGTGCATATAGGCTGGTAGGTAGGCAGGCTTTAGACTTTAAATTTAGGTGAAATAACATCCTTGTTTCTTGACCAGAAGTGCCATGAATTCAGGTGAATAAGGAAGAATCTGTGAATCAAACCTCACATCCCTAAAAATAAAACAGTTACCAAATTTGGGATTATGAATCACAAAATGACTATTACAACTCTGAAACCACATTCTTGTAATGATGACTGTGAAAGGAGATATTAAGGAAACAATCTTGTCTGGGAATCTCAATTGGAAAACTAAAGTCTTTTGTCCATTGGTGATTAATCTGCAATAGGAAAATTATGATCTGCAAAGAAAGCCATTAGACTCTCATGAAGAGTTACATGTTTCTTCCAGAGGTTCTGTCCATTGGGAACAAGAACTCTCCCACTAAAACAAGGCAGTGAATATTCTCTCAATCAATTCACTGAGTTTGCCAGAGCTGTTATTGCTTTTGGTTCCAGTGACTTTTCCTGCATTGTTTTAGTACCATATTCTTTAAAATAAATATAAAATTCACATGACTGAATTATTTTAGGGAATAGCTATTAAATTACTTTCAGTAGAATCTTGGCTGTAAAGGCTGCAATCATACAACCATGAAACTGGGGAAAAAAAGACTTGGCTTTTTTTTAAAGTCTGGTTTTCATTTTTTTTTTTTATTACCTGCAAAGGGGGAAAGGAAAGGTCGTTTTTAGTAAAAGTTGATAACACTAGCATCTTTGTGTGAAAAACTGAAGAAAGCCATCAAACATTAAAAAAAAAAAACAAAAAAAAAAAACCCAAAACAACCCAATCCCCAAACAAAATCAAACTACCATAAAGCCAGACTTCAAAAAAACATTTTTAAAATGACTCCCACAGCATGTAAACAGACAGCAGCCTGAATTATTGGTAATCTAGCAAAACATTCCACTCAGAGTTTGTGAAATGCTTGGTGAACAAAGCATGTATCACTGCATAGTGATCAGCCACAATCTGCAGGGAAAGGAACAGTACAGAATTCATCATGATTTAGTAGATAATTTAGCACTGGGGTAGACTTTAAATCTCACTACTGGCAATGTGTCATGAAGCAAGTAGAAAATGTTGGTGCCACCTATTGGTAAGAAATGAGATTTGGAAATTATTCAAGCTACTTTGCATAAATCCAAAGAAAATTGAAAATAAATTGACCATGTTTTACTTCATGCTTTGGGAGTTTTGAATGCATTATCTAGAGTGAACTCTTTACTTTGGCTTCCATTCTGCAGAGGCTTATATGTGTGTTTAACAGCAAATTACAAATTATCTGTGCTTGCAGTTAAGAAGAAGATGAAGAATTTAGGTTGTATTTCACATCAGTTTGCTTGCAGTAAAAGTTAATATTTTAGTTACACCCAGGACACTAGGAAATGTTGAACAGGGATATGGGTTACTAGACTCAAAATACCATACTTTGCCAGCCCAATTTCACTGGGTAGTATATCCCCTACAGAAACTCTGGAGGTGGTATGTTTAGCACAGTACATTGACACTGTTGCTATTCAGTGGTCTGAAAGGAGGATTCTGTTTAACTCTGCACACCCCATTTGCCATGCATGCTGGTGAGAGATACTCACTCAGAGCAAAAGCAATCCTCCTTAATAAAGGAAATTACCTTTATTATCTTATGACTGTGGACCAAGTTCTGCTTTAGTTCACTGCAGTAATAGCCCTGGAGTTGCAGGGGACACGTTCCAGGGACATGCTGGTGTTCCTTGATGTTCCTTGCTGGTGTTTCTGCAGATGGTGAAGACAGGAGAGCTTTGGAATACAGAGATCTTGACTGTAGCAGTGGCTGAAGACACATTTTACACTCATGGAATAAAGCATCTGCTGCCACTGCTAAAAGAATGCTTGCTGTGATTCCTCAATAAAAACCAGGCTCACATATGATATTTCAGGGCAGCAGATAAAAAATTTTAATGTGTATATTCAGTCATCTCCTAATACATGCAGTCAAAAAATTAGTAGACATTACTAAAAGCTTCTTTGCCAAGTATTCAAAAAATTGGAAGGTGAAAGCCTTAGGTAGTCATTTACAGATTTAATTTTGGGGTTAATTTATACACATAACCCACTACAGCAGGATATTAAAAACCTTCTTGCAGGTCACCTTTGTTGCTGGAAGTTTAATATATTATGCATGTATAAATCCTGCTTGAACACAGCTGAATGAAACACAAGAATGAGAGTGGAGCAGAAGAAGGACTTGGTGTAAAAGCACTGAGATAGGACTTAACTGTTTCCCATGTCCAGTATGTTGTCACTCACTGTGTTGTGACTCACCTTTGCATCAGCAAACACTTCTTCCATTCTTCATCCTGCCTACTGAGACGAACACCAAGACCATGTCTTACATCATTGGAACACATCCCATAATGCAGTATCACCACTTTGCACATGAGGGGCACAACTATTATTAAAACCTTATGGGTAATAAGCAGAAGATTACTTTTTTCAGCTAACTATGGATCTCATCTTTATATATCATCTATATATATCACATCTTCCCTATTTCTAGTTGTGGGTGATCATTTTAAAGAATTTTTGCAGTATAACAATATATCTATGTTAAGCCAAAGAAGTCATTGGACATATTGACATCTGAAGAGATCTGTGCCATTTCCAGGTTGTGAAATAATCTCTGTTACAGAGGCACGTTTACTGTTAATGATGCTCCCATTGTGGATTGCCTGCAAATGAGCACAGACCAGTGAAAGCAAACTGTATGTTCAAAAATACCATTGTCTAGCAGGAGGTTGGAGAGTTAATCTAATTCTAAGAACTACCAGTTTCTTTGTTCCTCTTCTTCACACCTGCTTCATCCTGGAGTGTCTGCTGAGACATCTCAGACAGCCAACAGAGCAGCGAACAAGGAACCTGAAGAGCCTGGAACAGCAAATGGAGGCAGGAGCAGCCAGAGCCAGTTCACACGTATCAGTCAAACGCTGGTTGCCTGAGGCAGCAAAATGTTTAGTGTCTGTTTGTTGTGCAAGTGACTGCACGCTGCAAGAAGCATTCATTTCACAGATTGCCCATAAGGCAGCGAAACCCAGCAACTGTGACAGCACAAGTAATGGGGAAAATGTTGGATCTTCATTACCAGCTCACGGTGTGGGTTTTCTATATGATAACTCCACGTTTTTCCACAAAGGAACTCGGGGAGAGAGTTCCAACACTGCAGTTATCCTTATCCTGGCAGCTGCTGTTACGGATTTCCAGTGGCACAAAGTCAGAAGGGAGCAAAGCTGAAAATGTAAAGGCTCTCCCTCCTCTCTCAGCAGCCAACAAAGCCCAAACCACTCTTCACTGAAGTGGCTCTCCCACAGGCAGTAATTGGGAAGAGCTTGTTCTGTGCCAGCCAAATATACTGGAAAGTCAGAGGAGCTGTTGCAGAGCAAGCAGAGCCTAGGTGGAGCAGCCAACCCCGGGGGTATGTGTTTTTATTTGCGCTTTAACCAGAGTGCAATAGAGGAAACATTGTAAGCACAACTGCACCTGCTGGAAGGATGCCTCAGAGCTCTGACTCCAGCTGGTTGCCACGTGAACAGTCAGGGAGCTGAGCAGTAGCAAGGGGATGGGAGGTCACTGCCTTTCTTATTCCCACAGAATTTCAGTGCGGTGCAATGTGCCAAAGTTCATCCTAGTTAAGGACAGCTTTTTTTTTTTTTTTNTCCCTGAACCTTGACATTCTACATAGTAGTGAAATTCATTTCCCAGTCAGCTCTAAATGAGAACTTTAGTGATTTAATCCAGTTCTCACAGAAAATTTGTACCAAGCCTGGGAATCAAATCTGTATCTTTCCCTCACAATTTATATTTTTTCCTACTGCTCAGATATCTGTCAGTTGTGTGGTGAAGAAAGAAGGTAAACCCACTTGTCCATTTCTAGTGGGAGATTTCTCCCTGTACTCAAAACTTTTTCATTTTCTTTTTCCAATTAATTTATCTGGTAATGTTTCTACCAGGATCTTCCAGGAAATTATTTCTAGTGTAACAAAGCCCACTATTAGGAAAATTCCCGAGTTTGCAACTTAGATTATATTTTAGTCAGTTTCATCTCACTGTTTTATTCCTACTTAGCTATCTTTGTTAGATTTATTTTACATTCTCACTATTTACCTGCTAGCTGATTGTTCCTATTTAGACTGATATTAAGCCAACTTCATTTTTGTTATTCCCTCCTATTTCTGTATCTCACAAGCACTTCTATGCTATCGGAAATTCCTCTGGATTTCAGGGGGCTCTAATTTGGAAAACTGCAGACCAGTGAGTGCATCTGCACACACTGGTGGAAACCATAAGTACACATGAAACTACATACAAATGGTGAATCACAACATTGAATAACACCATGAGCACGGAGAAAGACTCCACATACTTCTGATTGTGAAATCAGTTCAGTGATTTTACAGAAAAACAAGCAAACAAACAAAAAAAAAAAAAAAAACCAAACCAAACCAAACCAAACCAAACCAAACCAAACCAAACCAAACCAAACCAAACCAAACCAAACCAAACCAAACCAAACCAAACCAAACCAAACCAAACCAAACCAAACCAAACCAAACAAAAAAACAAAAAAACAACAACAACAACAAAAAAAAAAACAAAACACAAACAAAAAAAAAAACCTAAACAAACAACAAACAAACAAACAACAAAAACCAAAACCACCCCCCCAAAAAAAACCAAAAAAAACCCCCAAAAAACAAAACCCACCCAACTCATAAAAACCCTATGAGGGAAACTTTGGCTTTAGAGCAGAATAAAATTACATATTTGTGAATAGGTTTGGGGTGATACACACAAGAGCACTGAGAGTGTTACAGTGACCTAATCCTCTTTTTTGCCTCTTGGAGAAATGCTTGGACTTCAGTCAGATACTTAAGCTATTTCATTTACATCTAATCTACAACAGTTTTGCCCAGACTGGTCACAGTACATTTGATTTTGCTAGATCTTTCCATGCTCTCAAAGTGTGGGTGCTAAATTCTTGCCATTATTATATCTATGTTGAAATCCTCTGTTTTACCAGTCTTCAGAGCTGTGTTAAGAAGCTAGTGACTGGTCTTCCTACATTTTATTGGTTTCAGTTCACCAATACATTTTTAATAATTTCTTTAGGTGTCATCACCAAGATAATCTTGGGAGAATTTTAAAATTATTTCCATTTTAAAACTGAAGAAGGCACTCAGAGAAAATAATGACCAGGCTTACAAAATCTGTTAGACACCAAATCAAGTAGCTGAGTCCTGTTTAATCCCATCCCATCTCAAGGTTGAATACAGATAATGGGTGGGCACATTGGAGATGCCTATTTTTCTCCATTGATAACAAAGAGAACCTAAAAAATTAGATACTTCGATTAAGTAAGTAAAAGAGAGGAAGGATGAGGTTTAGATTTTCAAATTCATGCAGGAAACACATGAACAGATAAGGCAGCTCTGCTCAAATAACCTAACCGTGGGATCACCCCCCTTCTGATTTTATTGGAATTTTTGATTTATACATAGCAAATGCACATTTGTTTATGGATATGTTGTCATTCCTTATTGACATGCAGAAATTTAACAAGAATTCTCTCCCCAAGAGTTTAGAGTGAAACCCAATTCCCCAAACCATCTGCAGTATAAGGAGAGTGAATGTTGTAGAAGATAAAGTCTGGGAGTAATATTTGCAGAAATAAAAATGCCTTCTGAAATATTTTCCAGATTGTTCTCGCTACTGCTTATAAACAGGAAAGGTATACAATGTTAAAATAGTGACTCACTTGAATTGTGTACTAAACTCTGGAAACAAAGCAGGCAAGTCCATGTGGAATGATTCACTGTAACTATTCTTTGATGTAAACTACATTCCAATGGGTGCCCAAAGCCATCTATATATGCTTCATGGTATTCAGAATGCTGCTTCCTGCATGCAAAGTTCATTTTACCCAGATATTCAAAAAATGTCTTGAAATAAAAGGACAAAATACTTAAAGAATCTCCCACAGAGAGTCTCCAGGAAAGAGGATTGACCTGTTCCAGATCAGTGTCAGGTATTTTGGATGGTGTTGCACCTTTTGCAATGTAGCAATTATGAATTACAATTTGAATATTAAATTTAAAATGCATTACTTTGACACAGTGGAATCTCATTAGACATAGTGAACATAAACAAGACATTGGGTAGAGAAAATACACTTCCCTACATCTCAGTAATCAGTCTGTGAAAAATATTCTGAGAAATATAGAGGAAGCTGACAATAATATCTTTGCTACAGATCCAGCTGTCCTTCTACGTTTATCACTCTGGCACTGAAGTCAATGGGAAATCTGCCAGAATAAGAAAGGAGCTAGGACTGCAGGATCTGGTACTTATGTGTAGGTTTAATAATTTTCTTCCATCTGCTACAGATCAGAAATGTGGATTCTCTGAGCAAAGGCTGAAGGGGAGGGGGGGACTTTCAGAGGTAATAGGCAACAGACATGTTTTTGATGGCAGAGGAAAGAGCTGTGCCTTCCATTTAAACTACCTGACTGTGATTGCAAAGTTATAGTATTCTACCTATATAAGATCCTTAAAGATTCTTAAGGAAAATTCATGAGAATGGCAGAAGTGAATCACAAAGCTCTTGCAATTGTCAACAATCTTCAGGAGACTGCTGGAGTCCAGAGAGTGCTCTGCAAGGATTTATGCTGAGCACTACCAGGATGCATTCCAAAGCTAGTGGGCATTTTAGTGCATTGGGGTTTTGCAGCATCAAGCAGGAAATGGGAAATTTAAAAAAGCATTTATAAAGGGTAGGGGAGGTTGAAAACCACTATTAAAAGAATAATAAAAATCACACCCTGATTGGTATGAAAGTATGCAGGATCCATTCAGAAAAAAATCTGATGAAGAGACATTAATACAGACTCCAGAATTACAAGCTGAGATGAATCAGAGCATTTCTGGCCCGCAGACAGTGCTGTTATTAAGAGTTATTGCTCATTGTAAAGAGCCAAAAAATGTGCTCAGCTCTGTATGAGCTGCAAATAAAGACAATCCCTGCTGGAGGATTTTTCAGTCTAGGATGCTGGTCCTAAGTACTCTCTTCACAGCCCACTGTGTCTATGCAATGGCTGGTTAACTCTCAGAGGGCACAGAAGTCCATCCACAGCAAGACTGTCCCCACAGGACATGTGATAGACATTTTAACACATAGGTGGTGATGGCACACCCAATGATCCAAGGACTCCCTGTATTAGGACACAAGTGAAAGGCACTGCTGAAAGGTCACACTGGCCTTAAATTGGCAGAATTGCTTCCTGGAAGATCCTCTCACTTCCTGCTGACTACAGAAGTTCCTGAGCACAAGCACACACCCAGCATCAGTGCTGCTGTGCCTGATAGCAGGAGAAGGATTATCCTTCCATGGTATTATGGTGAGGTTAATACAGTATTTTTGACCGGAAATCTTGAATAAGCATGGCATATACCCAGGAAAAAATCCTGTGACAAAAAGGATCATCCAGTAACAATGAAAGCACAGTCACTGAAAATGTTGTACGACCTCCTTGGTCTGTGCATGGTTCCCAGGCAGAGCAGAGAGACTTCAGTCTTCAGGGAAATCTTGCAAGAACAACAGAGCAATAATAAAATGCAGGGCTTTGTTTTTAGTTCACATGGGGCCCCAGTAGGAAAGTTGAAAACCTGCTGAAAGAGCGTCTTATGAAGCATTATTAATAAGTTATGCATTGAGTCACTGATTACAACAGCTCCTGAGAAGAATTCTTAAAATAAAAATGCATTCATTATTATGTCCCTGCTCATGCTTCATGCATGCTGCTCCTTAAATTTTTTTTGTTTTAACATATTTTATTTAGATTACACAAATGCAGACAAGCATTAGTTCTTTGTTTTATAAATGGGTTAATATATTGAACACAAATAAATATACATGCATATCTGAAGTTGACTGAGAGATAATTCATTGCCACAGAAAGAACTTGTTTTCTGTACCTCCTACAGTCAGCTTATTTATAACTACTATTTGTGTACCTAGATTATGTGAGCATGGTGCTCTGCCAAAAAAATTAGTATTCAGCCTTTTCAGGCCCCCATATATAAGCTGTTCTTGAGAGTGAAAACTCCCAGTTTTAGAAAAAAACTTGCATAAATCCAGTGGCTTGCATTACCATCTGCTCAATCATCTTTTCTGGATTATAAAGTGGAAAATGTTGGATTTATAGAAACCACATGCAAAGATTCATATTTAATTCTGCCAAGTTTTGCTGTCACAGCAGCCTTAAACCAGATATGCAAGCCACACAAAACTCAGTCACTCTCCTGGTATTTCTGACAAGGATGTATAATCAGGAAAGTGCATCTTTTATTATAAAAGTCTCCTGATAACCTAAAGTGATTAAAGTAATCCTTTATTTCCCAGTGGGTTAGTCCTGTTGAGGTGGATTGTCTCACCTTCACAGAGATCTGGCATAAGTCCTGTTTGAAATATAAGGGACACAGGCAAGTTTATTATACACAGGTCAAATTCTGCAGTAATTTGCAAATTTGGTCCAAAACCTGTTCCAGATGTCCTTATCCACTATTCTATTTACTATTTCTACACTGAAGTAATTGAAAAAATGAATATTTATCTTGGATCACTGCAAATATCATGTTCATTTTGTATTGCAATAAGTTCAGGATACAGTATCAGGATACAGAGTGAAGAACAAAGGAAAAACATTGTAAAGGAGCAAACAAACAAACAAACAAAGCCATGTCACATAAGGAAGAATTATCTGCTTTTATTGTTTTTAGCAGTGTCTGAACTTTAAAAGAATCATACTGTACTACAGTATTAGGTGAATTCCTGTTCAGAAGTTAATTTTAAATGCATTCAAAAAGGTAAAGAAATGGCTCACAAAACTGAACAAGTAGCAGATGCTACAACTGTTTTTTCTGATGACAAGATCCAGGACTCACAACACCCTTTCTTGCATAGGAGGAAGAAATCTTAAATGTCACTTTGTTAATAAAAGATCTCTGGCTGAAGCCCAGTGTGGCTGATGGTAGTCATCCCTTGTGAATATTTGTGCTGTTTTTGGGAATACTTTTATGCGAGAAGGTGAAGAACTCTTGCAGAATGTCCTCTGCTGCATTTTATTTCAAGAGGCTTCAAGCCCAACTCTGAAATTATTGTTATTCCAGTCCGATATTGTCAGAAATCACACAACATTTCCTCATCAGCTATGTTGGCAACAGCAGACATGGTGATGTATACTTGAATTTAAAGCTACATGTGTTTTAAAAGCAATGTGGAAAATTGTATCATTGAAAAGACCTGATTTTAAGTATTCAGGATAGAGACTTTATCTCTTTTTCTGCTATAATAATGCATTTTTTAAACCTCTGAACCTCATTCTTTTTTTTGCATTCACATGATCTACTGAAGCTACAGAAATGTTTGTTATGAATCAGATCAATGGTCATTGTTATTCACTCTTGTGCAATAACAAGGATCCATGCTAGATGTTTCAGAGGAAGGTGTCAGCTTTTCTGAACATGGGATTAGCTTAGCATGCTTTTTGTCACGAAACTTGAGGGTCAAAACCTTTTATAAATATTTATCCTGGTTTGTGTAAATAAGACTGACATTCTTCTTTCCATGGTTGTGTAAAGAGTGAGCAAAAATTCTTTTTGAAGAGCCAAATTATAACCTTGCTCTCACAGCTGTGATTTTGTGGAAGACTGATTTTTTTTTCTGCATTGTGGCAGGGAAAAGAGTTCCCTTGACTTCACCAGACATCCACATTCTGCATCCATTTGAGCATGGTACCCATAGCCTCATTTTCAGTATCTTCCCTGCCTTTCTGTTCCTACTACTTACCATCAGACTGACTAAAAGCTGAAACCAAGATTTAGGCTTCAGTCTAGTGTTAGTTTCACTTAATCACTTTTATTTATACAATGTGAAAGGACTAGATTGGTGAGATCATGCTTGTGGACCTGACTGAGGTTGGGTATTCATGCAAAATGGCATTCCTGTTAATTGCATGGTTCTGCCAGTTACAAACCTGAGCAGAATGTTTGATCTGAGAATTCAACAATTACTAAAGCAAAAAATGGTAAGGGGATATAGCAATGGTTTGTCTATTTCATAGTTATGTAACTCTTTCCTCTTCAGGGTCATAAGTTTTCTGTAAGACTTTTTGTTACCATTATCCATTGTCCATTCATGTGACATGGAATATTTTAAGCAAACAGGTAGATTGTATATTCTTCAGCTATCTCTCTCAGATTTGTGTTGCAGTCATAGTACTTAGGGAACTTCTTGCCTTTCCAGAGAAAGTTTTTACACAGATTATCTAAGAATTT
Source organism: Aegithalos caudatus (assembly GCA_013389925.1). Lineage (NCBI taxonomy): Eukaryota > Metazoa > Chordata > Aves > Passeriformes > Aegithalidae > Aegithalos > Aegithalos caudatus. The sequence goes on along the minus strand of WEIU01007376.1, from coordinate 154,264 downwards.
TAAATAGAAGAATTAAGAGAATTGTCACGACTTTAAAGTAGAAGGGCAGTAACACAGTAGGATGTTCAATTCTAATAGATGGGTCCTGTCCCATTGTGACACAGGGCAGTCTTACAACTCATCAAGGTTTAAATTCAGACTTTTACATACGGGAAAATAATTGGATCATGGGTTCAAGAGGGCTCTTTATATTTAGTGTTGAGGACTACATCCAGTGCAGGTAGTTCCACTGCTCCTCCGGTGCAGGTAGATTGCAGTGCAAGCTGTGGGTTGAGCTCTGGGGTGTGGGAGCCCCACGCCAAAGGCTGTGAGCTGCAGACCCTTGGCACGACAAAGGGCACAAGGACCTCTGGATCAGCAAGGAGACCGGACACTTGGAGACACAGCAGGAGCCGAGGACTCTGGACTTTGGTACACTGGGACTGTGGGGTATGAAAGTTCAGGGTTTCCTTTGTTTGGGGTCCCTGCTTCAGCTGTTGTACCAAGATTAAGTTATTTTAAGGATTTAAATGTCTGAGACTCTGCTATGAGAAGTTGGGCTCAATCTGGTGAGGGTACCTGGTCTGACTGTGAGTGTGGGGGTGCCAGCTCAGGTGGTGTGAGAGCGGCTGACAAGAGGGGCTCTTGAATGGTCAGACAGGAAAAGTTCCTTAACATTAATTTTGGTGGCTCTCCCTGAAATGCACATTGATGTTGCCTGATATTTTCAAGAACATTCAGAACAGCAGAATAGTGTATCACATTGCTTGTCCTGTTGATGGAAGCCTTGCCTTTTTATGTTTGAAGGAAGATTTCAAAAGCTCCAACAAGTTTGCATACTAGAATCACAAAAATAAAAATCTATTTTTTTAACAAAGTAAAACATAGTGTAAAATAAAAACGAAAGGAGGGATTCTTCTACTGCCAACGTGTTTAAATCTGGTATTTCTGGTAAAGTTCATTCTTATTATTAAATATAAATAAGGTTAAAATAAGCGTGGAGTCCTGAATGATTTGCAAGCGATATTTGTATGGATATAGGAAAACAAATACAGAAAAAGAAAAATCAGACAACTTCTAAAATTGTTTCTAGTGATTAAAAGTAGAGAAATAAATACTTCTGGTAGGAAACATTAGGATGTGTATAGCTCATGTGGCATTGAAAATAAGGAAGTGAAATGTGTAGAGGAGACTAAGCCTTAGTATAACGAGGCAGCATTCAATAGTGATGGTGCTGTAGAAATAGAGTGATTGAACTAATGAAAGACAACTTGCTATCTCTTAGAATTTTAAAAAGATGAAAATGAAAAAAAAAATTCTGACTACTTATACAATTGAAATAGGAACATGAAATTTAGTTCTACTTCTGGGAATCAGAAATAAAGTTTTCATGGCAGAGTGGCTGGGGAACGGGTTATGGAAGGCAACGTGGGGTCCAGTCTCTGTTTTATCATCTTCTGCAACCTGTTGCAAAACCCAGTCCTCCAGTGTTCCTATATGAAAATGGAACACTTTTAAACATATATTATAAATTTTTAAAAGCCATATATGCAAAAATGAGCCTTCTATTGGTTTTAACACTTAACAGGCTATGCACACCAAAACAGCTGAGCACTCTACTGCAAACACATTCAAGGTCAGGTTGGATGGGGCTCTGAGCAAGCTGATTTGTTTGAAGATCTGACAGGGGTTTGGGCTAGATGACTTTCAAAAAGTCTTTCCAACCCAAACAATTCTATGTTTCTATAAATGCAATTTCTATAAAACAACTTTACATAACCACATTTTCTTGAGTATTAATGTGCCCCTCTTCAGAAATATCACCTCTGTGGTGCAACTGGAGACAGTGCTAGAGCATTAATCAGTCAGCACCATGTCACTTAACAGGATCAATTCTGGTAAAGTGTTTGCTGGGACTTAGTATTGTCAGTCAAGTCTGTGCATTTAGAATGATGCTATTTTTTTCTGCCAGAGCAAGTCCAAACTTGCCAAGGATTTAGTCTGTTAACATGATACTATTAAGAACTGAAACTCATTCAACTTTAGTTGGCCAACTCCTTCCACAGCAGAGTTCCATGTGTTGGTTTCTGAAATTTAATAGGAGGCAATAATTACTCTCTAGCTTAGGTTGTCTATTTAAAATTGCCTACTCTTTCTTAACATCATTCTTTATTACTGGTATCACATGATATGTTTGAACTATACTTTTATCCATAGGATTTTCTAAATATGTAAAACATTTTGGATTTGATCCAAAATGGTTGGATTACTTGTTGAGTTCCAAATCTTGTCTTAACATATAAAGCTGAAAAATAAAAAATATCAGAGCCTTGTTCAGCTGCAGATTCAACTTCCCATTTTCAACTAGTTCTGAATTATTAAGATCTGTGTATAGAATGTGATTATTCTGCCTCTGATAGGGTACATAGAATTTGCAGCAGTTGTTACTGTAATTAGATAATTCTTATTAGATTGAACTAATTCAGTTATTTGCCATACTTGCACACAAATCCCCTTGTGCCCTTGAATAACCTCAAAACACATCCACTAACTTAAAAACATTGCTGTCTGTAGGAGATATAAGGCTGTGCCACAGAGCTTTGCAAAAGGACATTATGAAGAATGAAGAAATTTTTAAAAAATGCGTTTACTGGTCACCAGAAGCCTAGAATGAAATGCTTTTTCTACAAAAATTAAAGAAATTTTGTTTTCATTTTAAACAGCAATTGCTGGTGGTTTCTTTAATGTGTGTTTAAAACCTGGCTACTGTTTGAAATATCACAGTGATCTAGATATATTCTGTATCTCTCTAATAAATAGGGTGAAGAAAGAGGGAGAGCACACAGGGTTTAGGTTTCACAACTATTCATTTTTAAGGACTTCTTAATCTTAACCAGGGCTGAAGGAGACATCATGTTCCAGTTAAATCTACTAAAGATGACTGGGTTTAACTCTATACACTGCTCCTTTCTCAAGCATTTGGAAATCAGGTCCCAGTAACCTGAGTAAGCCTTACAGATAAAAATAATACTAATAAAATTATCTCATTAATTACAGAATGATAATTACCAACTATACTGTGCACAACTTTGGGTGAAGTCTGCCGAGTGAACTGAGGTATTTCAGTGGAAATACATTATTTTGTTCATCCTGTGTACTTAGATGTGCTTGGAGTTCTGAAAAATCTGTCCATTTTATCCTATATCTAAAGCCCCTCTAAATTAGTGGAGGTGGTTTCAATGAGATCCACTTTGTCATAATTCACGTATTAGTGCATAAGTAACTCAGAATTATCTCTGAAAATACTGATCCCACTAACATTCTGAAAGAAAAATCTGACAAAAATCCTATAGAACAGGCTTGTACCAGAAATGCTGGACTGTGTATTTAAGATAATACAAAATATTAAACCCTATATAATATATTTGTTTCATCTGATTGAGAACTTGTTAGGAATGGAAGGAAACTCAGTGTAGGCACAATGGTTATTAAAAGCAAGGAACCAACAGAAATAATGGTAGGAAAACACACTAGAGTAATATGTCACAGAAAGATCTCCAGCTAAAGTGGATACCATTATCACAGATAGTCATCTCTGCATGTGCTCTCAGCTACTGTGTGGAAGCTAAAAGCCTAATGCAATTTTTGGATGCATGAATGGTGATATCTAGAAATTAGGAAATTACCTTTTTTCTGCACACAGAGCTGGTAAGATTTTTACCAGAATATTGTATCCAATACTAATGTGAAAAAGTCTGGGAATCATAGAGCCCTTTTGAAGAAGTTTTCAAAAAGAGTCACAATTAGTGTTTTTTTTTTTTTTTTTTTTTTTTTTTTTTTTTTTTTTTTTTTTTTGGTTTTTTTTTTTTGTTTTGTTTTGTTTTGTTTGTTTTTTTTTTTTTTTCCCAGAGTAAGAGCTGTCTTCTCAGCTACTTAAAGAAAAAGCTGAGAGAAAGGAAAGCTTGATTATATGAATATAATTCTGCTCAGATGTGGCAGAATTATCCAAAAGAAATGGACTATTCTGCAGAGAAATTAATAACCAGAACTTTGGAGCTGGAAACTGAGGTTAGACAGATTCATCCTAGTAATCCCATAGTACAAGGGGTGAGGACAGCCCTGGAGCCACCCGCCAGAGGAAGTGGTGATTGCCCAGAGGGGTGAAAAGATTTGTCCGTAGCTGCATCCCAGAACCTGCTTTCAACAAACCAGTAGGATGTGAGTTTGGGCCCTTGACCTGATCTAGGCTATCATCCTGATTTTCTGCATCCTGTAGGCCAGGATCTAGACCCTAGACTGGTGAATATCCTGCGATCAGTCTCTCCTCTTTCAGCAACGAAGTTTAGATTTCCAATGTAAGAGAACACTCCTTTGGCTCTTATTGGGTAGCTGTTTTTTTTGGCTAGCTTAGCCTGCTTCTGAATAGGGTGTTTTTGATTTTGTTTCAGTGGGAATCCTGAAGTTAGAAGTTAGAGTGAATTCTACAGCTGTGTTCTCTAGTTACCATCCAAGTACATTGATAAAATTATTTACCAGAAAGATCAAGGGAAGAAAGTATTCCTTTTGTCTGTATTCTACTGGTATTTTGTAGCAATTATTCTATTTCACTGTCTAAATGTGTACAGCACCTAACACAGTAATGCAATAATCTTAGCTGGAAACAGTCTAACAACCTTTTTAATATAGCTATATCATCTATATCTATATCTATATCTATACCTATATCTATATCATCAATAGGTATCTATCTGTATCTATATCATCTATATCTATCTATCGATCTATCTTTTTATGACAGGCAAATGCATTTTAAAAATACTATTTCATCAATGGAATATGAAAAATGTTGGTACTTAAAGCTGTACTGCAATACTTAGTATGCATATTGATTTTGATATAATATATACTAACACTGGTTCACTATAGATATGACAAAGTGATTTTCATATTACCTTTGTTAAATGCGATGCACGAACATACCAACTTTTATTTGACTGAGAAATTACATTGATTTCCAGAATTAGACAGATGTAGTCTTTGTAATCACAAATGGTCATGGCAATCTTAGTTTTATATTGCTTCACTTATGGGAAAGCCTATTTTCATATACACATTAATCACACTAGGTATGTGATAATACATTCTCCAGTGTTAAAATGAATTTCTGGGAAACTTGTGAGCAGACAAGATGCAAAACTGAATTTAAGGCAAAGGGTAGTCCTAGAGACAAGAACAACCCCACTACCCAAAACAAAACCAATCCACCTCTCAAATTCTTGACAGGATATCACCACAGTGAGATTTGTGGATATTTGGAGATGACTTGGTAGTGGCTATCAGCTGATCTAACATCAATTCCATGTGTTATGCAGGAGACATTTTACACATATATTTTACTTGTGCTAAGAAATCCCCTGCCACCTTCCCAGGATTTTGACCTAATAAGTGTATATAAACTGTAGCATATAGAAATGAAAGGAACAAACATAATACAATAACTAATCTGACTCCGTGCTAGTGACATTGCAGCTGTGCCTGCATGCTGGTGAGTTTATCAGTATACAATCTGGGGATGAGGAAAGAGTGTTTGTTTACAGATATACTCAAGCAAGTAGAATTCATCAAATCAGTCTCTTGGTTTTGTTTCTCACATTTACTCCTTCTTTCTCCTGTTAAATTATTGTCTTCTTTCATGTTTTCTTTTGAATAAAGCCAAGTGGAGGTAAACGGAAACTACAACAATGTGTGCAATGTAGGAAAAATCATATGACCAAATAATTCAACCACAGTTTTCAAAAATGAAAGATGAACTAGTTAGATAATAATAAATCAACCCTAGAAAGATAAGAAAATACTGCTTGAATCCTCTAATTTCCTGCTAACACATTATGATGTATTATATTGCCACTTCTTGCCACTGTAAGGAAGTATAATGTAAAATGCTGTTGCAAAAGTGTGTGATACACACTACACAGTAATTAAGATGAAACATTTCAATTAAGGAAAACTTAAAAGGTACAGTTTAGCTACAGTTGATCTCATGTTGTCCTGAAAGGGACTAAAATAGGCTTTACCTGACAGCCAGTTCTGTTGTACTAACTAATGTCCCATCAATATTCACTGAAGCATTTGGCATTGGCTTGTGAAGTTATTAGTATATCCCAGCTCTCAGAGCAACAACATTTATGTAATGCACAATAAAAGTCTGGAAGGCTTGACTGAGAGAAACAGAAATATGTGTTAGCCATTTAGTGATCTGACAGGGCAAAAACTAAATTAACANAAAAAAGCAAAAACCCCCCAAAAAACCAAAACAGTTTGCTGCAATGGACTGGTACCATATGATCAATGATTATGAAGAGAGCACAAAAATGCTTTTGAGCATTTAAAATATTGTTTTACTGTTACTTCTTTAAAGCCTTTTCAAATAATCTCCTTTACTAAGAACTGTCTAGCACTTATTGAAAAGGCTTCATATATTCATTGTTTTGAAGTACAATCCTTTAGTTAGTAACATAAGGAAGAGATCTAATCACTCTGGGTTTCTGCAGTGTCAGAAGAGATGGTAATTTCCAGATCCTGATTCAGATTGCAGATGGGATCATTGCTCTCTGGAAGCAGACCTTTCTGCTCACTTCCTCTTCATTGATTATGAGACGGAACAGACAAATTAAAATTAACCAATATGATTTAAATTGTGACCTCTGTAAGTTAAGGCTCATCAGCTTTTCCTGTGTCAGTGAAGTGGTAGTAAGTGGAAAACCCAGTCCAGGGAAAATACTCTAGGTGAAATCACATTTTACTGTTAACATCTGATATTGAAAGACATTAATATCTCCTTCTACTGAAGAATTCTATTAGCCTGAGGAACTAGGAATAGAATGAGACAAGGAGCAAGATAACAATGAAACACTGTGATTGCCTTTCTCCAGCAACTAAATAATATTAATACATGGTGGCCCTGGTGCATTTTGCTTTCAAGAAGTTCATAGTAGAGATGTCAATTAATTTTTCATCTAACTCCTATAAATTAAGCAGTTTTTACCATTACAACCTGTACTAAATCTGTATGAAGTGATGTATACAGTGACTTCCATAATTTTAATCCTTTTCCATCCATTCAAAATTTCTTCTTCAGAACATTTATGAGTTTCCTTTTTCATAATGATCTATTAAGTCCTGTTAGATACAGCAGACAGAGGTGTCTGGAGGTACTATAGTATGTGCTTGTCTGCATTGCTGTAAGATGGGGCAATATGATTAGATAAAATTAATCCCTTCTTACCTTAACTGTCACAGCACACAAATCCACAAAATATGTCAAGCTTCATTTCACAAAACACTAAAAAGCTTTGGAATATCATGATTAAAACCTTTGAGGAACATTTCACTGTAATTAAAAATTATCACGGAGCCAGTGAAAGCAAAGCATATCATTCAGGAAAGAATGACCATTCCACCTCAGTCTGGCAGACTGACTGATTTATGCCATAATGACAGAATTAATGAATTGCTGCTTATTTAGTTTTTGTTGTTTTGCCTCATTCCCCATAGATCTACTATAAAGCATTGTGTCAGCAAGGTAAAACATTTGGAAAACAATCTTAAGAAATCAAGGTAGCAGAATTAAGGGTCTCTGCTTCCCCACCTGGTACATGTAACAAGGGGTCTCTCCAAAAGCATAGAGGACAACTTACGGTCTACCATGCAGAAATTAACTTATTTCATCACAGCCCTTCCAGCCTGACAAGGCATAGTGGGTCCTGCAGATCAGATACACAATTAAAGTAAGCACTGAAATTTCAAGCACTGTATCAACCAACTTTTAAGCATCTCTCTGATGGCATTTCTTATTCTGGCTTAGAGACGTGTGCTTCTGCACAATCTTTGAGTAAAACTAGGTATTCCAAAATCAAAGCCATCAAAACCTAAAGACCTGTTGTGGGTGTAAACCTCTAAGTCTAGTTATCTGCTTGATGGAGTTGAGTCTTGAGTTCACATTTCATCCAAACTCTTGTCTACAACATAACTTGCCTTAGTTGGCTCAGTTATATGGATATTAGGAGTTAAAAATCCCTGTCACTATGCTCATCTCATCCTGTACAGAAACTCCTAGTCAACCCTCATCTAGAGAAAAATGACCTTTTGTAGGTTTTAATCCTTCCGTCTCCCAAAGGAAATAATAAAATCATAGAATGCTTAGGTTGGAAGACCTATTAAAGATTATTCAGTTTCAATACTCCTGCCATGGTCTGGGACATCTTCCAGAAGACCAGGCTACTCAGGGCCACACTCAGCTCAGCCTTGAACACTTCCAGGGATGGGGCATACACAGCTTCTCTGGGCAACCTGTCCCAGTGCCTCACCACCCTTCCACTAAAAAAATTCTGCCCAATATCAAGTCTTCCAATTTAAAAGCATTCTCCCTTCTCCTATCACTGCATGTCCTTGTAAATATTTCCTCTCCTGTTCTCTTGTAGCCCCTCTAGGTTCTGGAAAGTGTTATAAGGTCTCCCCAGTGCCTTCTTTCCTCCAGGCTGAACCCCCAACTCTCTCAGCCTATTTTCATACCAAAGATGCTCCAGGTCTCTGATAATCCTCACGGCCTCCTCTGGTGTCTCTTCAACAGGTCCATGACCTTTTTATCTTGGGACCCAGAGCTGGATGCAGCACTCCAGGTGGGGTCTCATCAGAGCAAAGCAGAGGGGCAGAATCCCCTCTCTTGACTTGCCCATGCTGCTTCTGATGCAGCCCAGGATACAATTGATTTTTGGGCTGCAAGTGCACATTGCCAGGTCATATTGAGCTTCTCATCACTCAATCCACTGAGAAAGGTGGTAAACACCACTGCTCCAGTGGTGAGGAATACCAGGAATACCATTTGTTGCTGATGCCCCACCTTGGACATCAAGACATTGATTGCATTGCCAGACATTGACTGTCATGGCATGTTGACTGTCATGGCATATTTAACTGTTCAGTTTGTGTACTGATTTTTTTTTAAATACCTAAATAAAAATACAACCTGAGATGCTGAAGAGCTGTTACAATTGTGGCTGTTTCTGGCCTCACTGGCAAGCATGGTGATGTTTTTCCTCTATCAATCATTTTATGCACACTGTAAAGGTAGAAATGAGTCAGGGACTCCCCTGTTGTTACAAGCAGACCACAAAGATACCATAACATGAACTGAAACAATCCTATCACTTGTGGCAATCAGGGCCTCCACTTACATGCAGCTCACCATGCCTAATTGAACCAAGTTCTCACGTCCTGTGTTCCCTGTGCAGAGGAAACAGGCAGTTAGCTGAAGGTCAGCACTCTCATATAACTGTCTCAGTAAAAAGAAGATAAAATTACAATCAAGCTGCTAGTTATTTAAGATAGAAAACTATGAAGACTATTGTAGGCCATGTTTAGGTCATCAGAGGAAGTACTCAAGAGCACATTTAGTACCTGAAAGGCAAAATATTAACCCTGTCCTTATCTGACTCAAATAAGAGAAGAAAAGCCTCTTTCCATTTCTGTATTTTCTTACAGCTTCCACTTTCATTTTTGAGAACAGATAGTCTTCATCCTGAAAGGATACTCTGATGCTGTTCTTTATAATTCTGCTGTGGCTATAGATAATGATTAGTGTGTCCGTTGTAATGAAAAACATCATTATTAACATAGATAGGTAAATAGGGTTCTACTCATTCATTTATAGCATGAGGGATTAGACAAATTTAGGGAGCACAGTAAAACGATAAAAAATGAGCGCATGCTAACTTGGGGCTGTTATCCACCCTCACTAAATGCAATCAGAATGGTGAAAAAGCAGCTGTGGATGCCAAGGATATTTTACAAATTCAAGACAGATTATGAGGTCTTTCCTGGTAAACTGTGCTGGATGGGAGAAGAATAAGTGACATCTTCCCTGAGTGTCTACTCCTTCCTTTCACTACCAGGCATTACTTTATAGAACAGATGGAATAAAAAAAATCTTAAATTGTCACTACAAATTTGATCTGCATGCCTAAGGCTAGAAACTTTCCTCTCCGCAAATAGTCTCTCAGAAAAATCCAGATTGGCTACAGAATATATAAAATCCTGCTGGATTGTATTGTCTTCCAAATGAAAGGAGAAAAAGTGCCCCAAACACCTGACTACACATGGGCAGGGACACGTTACTGCAATCATTTCCTGCATGGCAGCAGGGAGATAGGAATGATAGGAACAGCACAGGAGCAAGCAAAAAGAAGCATTATTTTGATGACTGTAGCTTTCATAAGGCAGAATAGGAATGGGAACAGCCCCAGGTAAATAAAACAGAAACTCACTTATAAGTCAAAAATATACAGATGTGGGAATAAAGGGGTTTCACCTGAACTCTCAGGGGGTCTCAGCCACTGTCAAGCTCCAACTTTTAGGTCTTCTAAACCTGGAGTTGCTTTACTGATCAAAGACCACCTTTCCACACTTTGATTGCAGAGGATGGAGCAGTTTCCCTATTCCAAGCATTTATAAAATGTTTTTTGGGGGATTTTTGTGTGTGCTGAAGTGGGAAGTTCTGGGATGGTGTTTCAAACACTGTAGGTCACATTTTAAATAGGTACCCTATGAAAACTGAACTTTTTACTTAGCACCAAGAGGCAGAATGGAATAACTGCAGAAAAACCAAGCTGTTATTCCCCTTGCAGGGTCTGTCTCAGACTCTTTCCCTTCCCAAAACAACTGGTACTGTAGCATGAAAGTTTTTATTTGTGTTCTGAATCTTTACCCACTCCTTCCTGGGAATATTTTCTCACCATGAAAGCAATCAAATTATGGAACAGGTAACTTGGAAAAGGTTTATGTTCTACAACTGTAGTGATTCCAGATTTGACTGAATAGTGATATGAGAAATATTTGAAACCAGCTTCAAAGCTGGGCCTGTTTTAAGCAGGGTGCTAGACCAGATGACCTCCAGAGACCTCTTCTGGCTTAAATTATTCCATGAATCTATGTGACTGGATGAGATTGGTAATGTGAGCTGAGCATCAGGAAAAGTAAAAGAATAGTAATATCTCCTGAATCTGGCATCACTTTATAAATAAAATTGAACTTCACAGATAGTAACTCACCTGAAGGAATATTTGCTGCATCAGACATGAATGACTTTGTATTAGTTTAGGAAATTCAGAAGTGCACTGTGTGTTTGCCATTTCATTCTGAAATTTCATGGGACATTAAGTAACAGACAAGTGAAAAATCTGGATATTTTTTGCTGAAACTGAGAATGCAATATGAGTATGTGCCATATGTGTCACCATGTTGAAATATAAGAGACTTCAGTCGTAAGTCGTTTTCTGTAACATTTTCTTCTAAAGAATAGAGCCTCCTCGGGAACTTGTGCAATGAGAACACAGTTCATGGTTTCAAAATAATAGCGGGCTAATTAGTAAAAAAAAGTTCTCTTACCTCCAATTAACATAGCTCTAAACCCCATCCATGCTAGAAATAGCACAAAAAGCACACAAGAGATGTATCTCAATGGAATTACATCAGACATAATAAGTTTACCTAGGTTAAATGATTGGTAAATGTCATGATAATGTATGACATAATTGATGTAATAAAAACATATTAGCCACTATAGATAAGTGCACAAAGCCTTTATTGACTGCTTATGCTTGAGATTTCAAAGGAAGGACCTTTTTCTGGTGTGAAAACCAAACCAAAAGTTTTTTTTGTAAATTTTATATTCCCTATGAATCTGTGATTATTTAGAACAGGTATTATTTTAAAAGTATAACAAGACCCTTTTCATGTTATGTTGTGACAATTCACATTTGATAGAGTTATAATGAAGTTACCATACTCAGCTTGACTGCTGGCACAGTAAATACTGCTCTGAAGGGGAAAGCTGGAACATTATGGCAAAGTTTGCAAGCCATCAATGATCTCAGAGGAAGGGCGTTTCTTCCAGTTGTTAACTTAAACAAAAACAACTGAAGACTATACACTGGTCCTGGAGGGAACAAAACACTGGGAGTTTCACAAAGCACTCTCTAAATATATTAGCTTAGAATATCTTTGGGAAGGAGCTAGCTTCGTTTTCACTGTTCTGCTGTGGAGAAGGCTTTCTCCAGTATTCTGAAGTTATAGTAAATCTCAGACTTTATCTAATGCAAAGCTGATTCAGGCATGTTTGTCTCCAAACTGACTCTGTCTGTCCCTCTACAGTCCATACCATCAAATGTGATCCCTCTGCCTTGCTCCCATGGAGCCTCACAAAAAAGAGAAAAAATGTAAAAGCCAATGGTTGAGCTAGCAGCCAGAAGGCACAAGTTCAAATTATGTTTTGCCACAGTCTTCCTATGTGATTACAGACCAGTCAGTCTCCCAGGCCTTTAGCAGGGATAAATACAGCTTCTTTGCAAACTTTAATATATCTTACAGAACTGGAAACCAAATTACTGTCCAAGACCTTCCTCCTGCCATGTGGAATGATGATGGAGAGATATGAGGAAGACATGATCTTTGGAGCACATCTAGTTCATTTCTCTCTCAGTTCTTCTCTGTTTTTCCTCCTTACCCTGCACTAAACTCTGGACACTCCCTGCAGGTTTCTGACAATCCTGTGAGTGGAAATGCAAGATGCTGCACTAACAAATAATACAGATAGCTTCAAGTCCCCATCCCTGCATTGCGCCTTTCAGAAAGGTGAATATTTTCTTTATTTGCAGATTAAGGCAGGACAATCTGGGCTAATGATTTTGCTTCAAGTAGTTATGAAGGGCAAAAAATTATGTTCAGCTAGGCAGCTCATGTTTCTTTCATAAGAGTATCTTTGAGGATTTTATCTGTCCTGGAAAAGGGCAGATTTTTAACTGATTAAAGGGAATAGAAAATGTATCACATTCTACACAAGAACTGTAGGACAACTCCTGAAGTCTATTAGCCAGCACTTTGACATCTCTGGTTTTGTGATCCAACAGCCATGAAGGGAGAACCCTGGGAAAAAAAAAAATTTAAAATCTACTTTTCTATTAGGTTCTTGCTTCAAGCATTTATTGAGAAAGATAATTGGTGATTGCTAGTATGAATATCTAGTTCAAGAAAAAAAAAAGCTTTGTTACCAAGGGAAGTGTTTTTTAAAGATCACTTCTCTTTAAAGAATCTAAAAAGGAACAACTGAAGTAAGCAAATAAGATATCATCCAAAAATCCACCCCTGTCCTCAAACCACTGAGGTCCATATGTTCATCAGATGTATAGTAGTGTTCTCATTAGGAATAAAATCGTTCAGTGGGCTTTTCCTGCATCCTACACAGATTCCTGTCTGCAAAGACAGAACAGAGTGGCTGAAGAGAACAGAGTGCCAAAGTCACGACCAGATGAGTGCCAAGAGCACAAGAAGGCAAAAAATAGGAGTATTAGCTTTGCTGCGTTTTTTTTTTTTTTTTTTTTTTTTTTTTTTTTTTTTTTTTTTAATCTTAGAGTGGTCTGAAATATTTACTTTATTTGGTACCTGGAAATAGGTGTGCCCTTTGAAAACAGCATAAGTAATCAAGATAGCAGCAGCATGAAGAGGTAACACTGCAGCTAAATGTGGTCTGCCTGTGCAGAAACTTCTGGCTGAGCTGATGGCTTTCATTTCCAAAGCTGCTTCCTCCACCACTGCAAAAAAGCTCGATTGTTCTAGAAAGAGATAAATAGCAAGCTGCAGCAGAGCAATTTATTCTGAATATTTTATCCCTTGATTTCTTTAATCTGCTGTTAATATCTCATGAATCCTTCCATTATTATGTGCCAAACAATAGAAATTTAAAGCCAAAAATGTTATTTATTTTCGTTTGATGTATTTGAATAAATTAAAATTTTGAAATGTGCCCTAGAGTTGCTATTATTAACACGAATTTTAAAATGTAGCTTGTAATAAAACAGCAATAAGCATTTCTTGATTAGAATAATCTGACTGAAGTATTTACATTGGTCTCTGGCCTTTTTACTTTGTGATTAACAGTGCTAAAGAGATTAAGTTTTAATTCCTGTTAAAAGAACAGTTCCTGTGGTAGCAGATTCTATCAGGAGAACACACAGCTCAGAGTTTTAAAGACTAACATCAATTTCAAGCCTTAGATTTTTTTCGTTTTACTGCTTTGTCAGTGATCTCCTGAACTTTCTCTGAGTAGGAATTTGGACTTGATGGCATGAAAGAGATTCAAATCAGTTGAAAATTATAATAGGATCAATGATAATGACCTTACACAGAGATTCTGGTGAAATGTGAACATGGGCTGCCAGTGAAACAGAATGTCTACTTTCTTTCATTTTCAGCTTAATTTAGGTTCTAGAAGTGAATACTGATAATTAAACTGTTCTCTGTACTGTGTGCTTTTGTAAAATGCCTGTTTAAAAATACGTACAAAAACACATACTGTTGTGCTTAACATGTGTGTGCCTATATAGAAAGATTAACATTATAAATCAAAGGCTAAAAATTACACCACCAAGGAAGGCATTTAAGTTGGAAAGCTGTGCATTCTGGATTGAGGTAAAACTTAGATGTGTGCAGATGTAAGAGTAAAGAGCTACTTTGGACAAGGAGGAAACAGCATCACTGATTGGCTTGAACTCTGCTTCCATTAGGTCAGAACCGGACACTGTAAGCCAACAGATTAAATATATTTCTTCTGTGTATATATAACCACATCCAGTGATGGTTATAAAATCTTATGAAGGTCTTTTGATGATTTTTTTTTTAAGAAAACATCAAATTAAATCACCATCTCAGTGAGAATAAAGCTATTTTAAGTCCTCAGCTAGCCAACACAGGTTTTTCTCTGTCCCAAAACAAAAAAAGGTTGTCTCTTATCCTGGTGCAAAGTAACAACCTCTCTAAATTATCTTTTCAGAACAGCAAGATGTTGTCCAAGCTAGATGCTTTTGCCCAAGAAGCTTATTTCCTCGATTTCTTTGTCTCTTTTCAACCTAACATTAGATTTGCAAATCAAAACCAGAAGAGGCATCTGCTGAATAAGGATTTTTTTTCCAACTGATAAACCAGTTCATCTGAGTTAACACCTTAATCACATTAGAGGTAAAGATACAGCACTGAAAGGAGGAAAATAAGTGTATTTGTGCATCTGGTGAAAGAGAGAGATCACAAGTTTTCATACTTTGTCCTGATCACAGGTTTAGATAAAGTATTTCTACTTTCTACAGTTTAACTGCTGCTTATTGTCAGTGGCAAGTAATTCTCTACCAGCCCACCCCATGAACACTCAGAAGCAGTGTGCACTTATGTTTGTCTCTATAGACAGCTAAGGAGAACCACATGGCACATCTGCTATGCTTGATATCAAATCACAGAAAGTTTGATGAATGTAATGAGTAACAAGAAAAAATAATTAGGAGGTCTTCAAATTGTCCTAGACACATATCCCAAACATTGAAATACATTGCTATGCATTGTAAAAAAAGAAGGCTTGTACAATTTCTATCTGAATGGAACAGCTTTATAGCCTTTTTATAGTTTTAATGGGGTTTTGTATGTTTATGTGAAGAGATGAAAGATGAAGAAAGCTGGAGAAGAAGAGCAGAATGCCAAATAGATCACCTAATTAAGGGCTGGGAGCACGGCTGTAAAGAAAACCAAAAGACAGATATGGATACGCTTTTCTCTGGTTCTGTTAAAGGGACTTGAAGCTGAGAGCAAATAAACTATCTGCTGTTGGAGTCTTGTTATACGGGAAATGGAATTTTATATGTCTTTTGCAAATTAACTGGAGAGCATCTATCACCAGTTCTCATCCTAGCTGCAACTGGCCTTGTCCCAAATTTTGAATTATCGCTTGGGTCAGCAACAATTCACATCAAAATGTTAAAACATAGAAGTCTAATGCTGTGCCCTCTCAGAAGTGTAAGAACATTTTCATGTAGGTTTGTACCTTGATGTCAGTCTTCCATTTGAAATTTTAGTCCTTTTTTTTTTTTAAGTACTGCTTTTTGCATCCATCAAATTATACCCCAAAATATGAAAAGCAAGTCTGACAACTGGTCGAGACAAAAGTACTTCAATGAAGCTTTGTGGCATTGCTATAATGATTAGTACCAGCCAATGTTATTAACTAGCATACTGAAATTCCCTTTCAAATACTGAATATTAAAAGATACATATCTTCACAGCTTAGTATGAGTAGGAGATATTTGCTGCAAATATAAACTGTACTTTTTTTCTCCACTAAAACTGTATTTTATTAAGTTACTTTAACACTCCTGTGAATAAGCCTTCTCATTCCACCTGCAACAAGTTCCTGCTAAGTGACCATGCCAACAACAGCCAGACCATGCCAAGAGGCAAAGAGAGAGTGGTGTTCACAGCAAACCCAGCTGTGCACCATTTGATCTTGACAGGATTTGTTGTTACCAGTGTAGCTCCTGCCATATGAAATATGAGTCCTGTTTAAGTAGTTAATGAGGGCAGTGGTCTTCTAAAGTGCATTCAAATAGATGAAATGGGAACCACTGTGCAAGCTGATGGAAAAACACCAACACTGAGCAACTTTCACCACACAAGTCCAATTCTCAAAGAAATAGATTCAGAAAATGTTGAGGCAACTGATGATAGAGGATGTTTCACCACAGTTATAGCATTGACAAGAATTACTGACAAAGAATAATTTTTCAACTACACATTTTGGCTGTATTTTTCCTACAACCCTTCGGACCTGAGGAGGACACTTCTGGGTTTGGTGGGTGATTAATAAAGTTTCCTTGATTTGTCTGGATCTGGAGTGCCAAAAAAAATCAGAGATGTCCAAGAATGTTTGAAGAATGCAATGTTCATCCTGAACAAGATTTTTAAAGTCAAGGCTGCACTACCTAACACAGCACTAGCACATACATTTGCTTCCTGTTGCTGCATATTCCACATTGATTTTCCTTTCCTGGGCACATAGTATGGAGGGCATCAAAGGTAATGAAATGTTCTGTACCTTTTCTCAAGAGATAAGGACACTGAAAAACCTTACTAGAATATCTGTCAAATTACAGCTGAAACCCCAAAAATGTAAGCTGTTGTTCTGAAAGCACTTTATTTTTTTTTAATTATGCTAATTGTGTTGGTATTCTTAATTACAAAGATTGCAACTAAGATCTAAAATAATTAAATTAAATTTTTAATTTCAGTTTTGTTTTTTTTTTTACTATTAACACTATGGACATGAAGATATTAAGAATTGGTTATCCTTTTATCAATTTTTTTCTTTTATGATGCTTCAAATTTTTTCCCATGTGGGAGTACAGATGGGAAAATGGACAGTCTGTTCTCTGTTAATTTTTAAAATTTTCATGAAAAACAAGCTTTGTGTTTTCAAGGTCAAACATTCTCTTTAACTTTATAAATTCACTGTAAAACATTCTTGATAAAATTACATAATTTACGAACGTTGAATTTACACTGCTAGCTTTAATGAGAAACAAATGAAAAAAGATATCTCTGAAAGAGTTCACAATGAACACTTATTTATATTAAATTCTGGGATTGGATTTGGGACAATGGTAAAATGAAGTCATATGTGAATTGTATTCCTATATATATATATATATATATATGGATTTATAGTAACGGAAATCCATGCTTGAGTCATTTAGAGAAAATGCATGGCAAACAGCAGAGCTCTTCTGTGTTTCATTTATGCAGAAATATAGAAAGTGAGATAACACCAGTGAAGTTTCTTTTACTAAAAGAGTGTTAAGCTGCCAAACACCAAATATTCACTGTACTCATTTCTCAATTGCTCAAGTACTTCTTAGTACAGCAATGTCAAAAAAGTGGTTGTTCCATAAGCAAATGTTTATAATAAATGTTTTTACACATCAAGATTTATTTCAATCTGCAACAAAAAGAACTGATGTTACCTCAGAACTCCTGGATGACTGGATTTGTTTCCAGAAATTCTGAAGAAACAAAAGTGCACAATTTTATATAGAAAAATCTCAACATTGACATTTTTGAGATTTTATCTTTTTTTAAATTCAGCTTTCATGAAAACATGTCAGGGATACCCAATTTATGTTACGAGACAGTGTGGAGATTTGGGGTTTTTTATAGTAAAACAAATTCTCAGCTGATCTGACTGCATGAAAATGTGCAGACAGCAATATAAAGCTATAGATAGTTTAGGAAACTTCTCTAATGCATTGCGAGTGGCCAGTAACTTTCTCAAACAATGAAGGGATAATTCAATTAGTTTTCCATAAGTTTACAAGGAGGTAATCAGAAGTAAGAGCTGTCATTCCCAACTGCAGGACCTTAAAGCTCCTCCTACTTAGTTTTATATCCACTGCTAGTTAGCTTAACTATTGTTATGTGAAAGCAGCCTTATATATATCCAGTCTTGCCTAGTTTGCAGTAAGATTCTTGCTGCAAGGTGTGGGGCTACCTGCCATCCTTCAAGGAAAATTCTAGACCACAGTAATGAGATTTTGTCCTAGCTGATCACACAGAATATCTTTCTTTTTGAAATGTAAATACAAATTAGCTACAACACTTAGGACAGCAGCAGGACTTCCCAAGAAGGACACCTTATGTAAGGGAGGGTGTGGAGTGTCCCCCTCTGGAGGCATTCAAAACCCACCTGGACCTGTTCCTGTGTGACCTGCTCTCGGTGACCCAGCCTTGGCAGGGAAGCTGGCTTAGAGGATCTCCAGAGGTCTCTTTCAACATTAACAATTCTGTCATTCTGTGACAAAATGAATGCAAAAGAAAACAGCTTTCAGTGTAATTGAGTGGACTTTATTTCTGACAGGTTTTTCCCCTGTCAAGTAAGCAGTAGAAAGAGTATTCTAAAACAGACACTTTTATTGTGGTTTAATACACTTCTCAGTCAGGAGGAGCAGAAAAACTTCATAACTATTCTGGTTTACCATTTTATGCATTTGTGCCAGACAAAATCTGTTTAACCCATATAAAGATAGCTACCTAAACTGTCTGTGGCTCTTCTGCCAAGAAAGGGTAGTGGGAAATGCAACAGGATGAAGATTCTCAGGAGTCAAGAGGATGTCCAAGCCACAAATGCATTCCAGTAGATCACTAATGAGTGAACATGCCTCATGTCTTACTGTCTACTATAATCACTCATTTGATTTAAACAACATTTGGTTCCAATGTGTGTTTCATTTCCAGGAGGCGGGCAAAACTCTAGCTGAAAATTATATTCAGTGTTGTCTTTGCTGTTTTGATTAATTTCTAGGCAGGATGACTGTGGTTTGGGTTACTTTGAGCACTGGCATGAAGAGTTTCCACAGTTTGGCTCGCAGTTTACTATGACCAAGTTTTGTGGCAGCTAGATTCTTTAAAACCTGGTTGAAACAACAACAAAAAATTGATTTCCACAGGAAATACTGACATTTTGGGGTGAGGGGGTGGGGAATGACAAGCTCCAGCTAAAATTGAAGACTGATCATTTTCTGAACTCTGTATAAAGGGAGGTTCCAGGGAGTAAAAATTGCTTTGGGAAGAATGAACTGTTGGAGACTGATTTTGAACAACAACCTAGGTGGTCCCTGGAAACTGGGGGCCATGAGATCATCTAATTTCAGAAAAGCAAAGATAGTCTGAAACATTCACTGCACTGAAAAGGAAGCCCTGAATTTCTCAACACCAGCAGGGCATGGTAGGAGGACTGAGAAAGTAAAAATGGAAAGCCTCATATCCTTTAAGATTTAAATTTAGTAGTGTGAGGGCTGCCCAAAGTCTCCTGACTCATATCACAGGATGGCCTTGAACTTCAAATCCTGGATTTGGAGATTGGTTAGTATTATACTAGACAAAAACAAGAATGCAACACACTTCAGCCACCATAGAAGTTCAGAGCAGAGAGATACGTTGTTGCAAACAAAATATTTGTGAAGACCTTATTTTCAACTCTTAAATATCAGCCAAAACAGGCTCACTCCATTGTTGATATAAATTTGCTGCTTTCAAGGAGGACCCTATTCAGTTGGTTTTGCATTACTCTGCATGAGGTATCATTTGAAACCCTTGTATTGTAGGAATCAGTCCAGGGAACACAAAACATAAATGTACAGTCCTGCCCACAGCTGTAGAAAGAATGAAATCTTCAAAAATTATGTTTATCCAGAAATCAAGTTCCTTCAGTCCCACAGAAGAAAAACACCACTCCCTTCACCTTTCAAGAAGCATCTCCCTCCTCTGTTTTTCAAACTTTAATTAAAAATGCTATTAAATTCTATTTTGTTTGCTGATCTCATTTCCAGAGAAGTGACCAAGGAAAACTCTTCTGTAAGAGAAAAAAGGAGAGTACAGTCAAGGAAAATCTCTTACCTTTGACTCCTTTCAGTGAAACAACTGAGTCAACTATTCTAAAACTGAATTTGTTTACTTACCAGACTGGGAACAGTAGTTGAAATACATAAAAGTCAGGCAGAATAAGTTCTAATCCTAAGATAACTCGGAGTGGACAATAATTACTTAGATTTTAAGATAGGTCGGTATGGAAATAGATCCATTGAAAAGGTCAGTTCTTGACAAATAGCAATTCCATTAGCTCTATGCCTACATCAGTAAATTTCCTCCACTTCCATTTACTTTTCTTTGGTACTTACTCCTTTTTCAGCTATGAGATAGTTCCTTGTTCAGCAAATTATGGATTGGCTTAGTTTTCAAAGCTACTGCTTTTCACATTTGGTGGTAATACAGTGAGCAATGATGAAATTTCTCACCATGGATTAACTTGCAGTATTTTCCCAGCAACTGACTTTATTTGGGGATATTGTCTATGCCAGTCCTGTTAGTAAAGCAGTTGGTACCAAGGTAGCCACATGCTGTGAATGTGCTCCTCTATCTCCAGCTGTGTCTTTTCTTGCAGAGAAGAAACAAGGCAATCACTCAGTTATTCTGATCATATAAGTCAAGAAAACTGTATTCCTGTTGAGAACAATAGGCCTCATTCTTCTCTTCATTACACCATCCTTTGCTGGGCTGATGCCACTGAGAGGCTGTTACACCACCACAAAACTGGTCCTCTATACATAGAGACAGTCCTGGAAAGTCCTGGAAATAATAAAATACTGAGAGGATTCCTCTGTTTATAAAAGCACATTTAATTCTTTTTAGTACAGTGTTTTTATCATATTTCATCTGGTTGTCTGAACTGCAGAAACATGGAAAAATAGTCGCTGACTATTTTCCCTAGGACATAGTCAGGAAAACGGATTAATGTGTCATATTTTGAGGCCACATTCACTCTTGAAACACCCATTCTGTTACACTTCCACAATGCTACTGTGCCTAATCCACTCCTAAGTATGATAATATGTCCTTGATCATTTCCTCATCAGACAAAAAGCATGTTAATTCTACCCATACCAAATAGTTTAGAGTATGTACCTAACTTCAGAACTTTGAAGAAGACAATTAGAAACTGCAATGGTATTTAGCTACAATACTTCTGAAATTTTAAAGTGTTGAAGTTTGTGAGAAAAAAATCTCCAACCAACTGGAAAAGAAACCATATCTACAGACAAATATGCATGCAAACACGTACATGTATGCATATGTGGATATATATGTGCAGGATATATATTGTGTTCCAACATGGAATGAGAAGAGCCTCCAGCATTTGGCTTAAAAATCCTTCTAACACATGGATCTTATTAAAAAGTACCTCAGTCTAACTGTGGCTGAGCAAACAAAAGTGGTTCCACATGGCTGATAAAAAGCCTGATCAAGAATGGGAAAGAAAAATGTTTCTACTTGCCTTGCTGCCTCCGGAAATCTGCAGATCGAAGACTGAATTATTTTGCCTCTACTGCAGTGTATGCAGTCACTGAAGTCTGACCATATCTCCATTCAAATAAGAGGGAAAATATCAGATGTATTCAGCCAAACAAAGCCCAGTGATTCCATATTGAAACCTAATGAGAGCAGCTATATATGCAAAAAGGAAAGCTTTCTTCCCCTCACATCTTGCAATCTGTATCCTTCTGAAAACACTGTAAGAGTAAAGAATTTGGACAGTAGATTGAGAGACTTTGTTTAGAGCAGTGAGCTTTAAATACTACAACAGCTACCTGTTATGCTAAATACAATAAATCACTATGTGTTTTATGTGATCCTTCTTAAACCTGCACACTACTTCTAATAAGGCAAGGAACTTGTAAAATAATTTATGTGTCCTACTGGAACATGAAAGGACACCTGTTTGTCAGTACAAAGTACACTGTACAACAGTCTAAATCTGCACTCTTATCTCTCCATTGGATGCAGTTATGGTTGCACACCCAATATATCTCCTCTCTGATATCGGTACTTCCTGACAAAATACTGCAGCACTGCAGCTTACTGTGCCATGTAGGAGAGAAAATAGCTGATGCCTAATCTGCTGATACAGAAATACAAATAGCTTTTCACATTATACCACTGCTAATATGTGATCAAATATTTCTAAACTTAGATTGTTATAAATAGGGAGTCATAAGGAGAGCCTAATAGAGATATGTAGTACAAATAAGCTTGTAAGACACAGAGCAGGCAGTCTCATGAAATGGACTTGTGAAAGGTAGAAGATTAAATAATAGATTTACTCATCCCAAACAGCACTTTACTTCATACAGAAGTAAAATAACATTGTAACAGTGCAGATATTTCTGAAATTAGACACTCTTCAGAAAGATTAAAGTTACAGGCATAAACTGATCAAAAATTACTAGAATCATGATTAACAATCACAGCAGCTTTTCAAATCAAGACGCTGGGTTTGGTTTTCATCTTTTAACTACTGAATAAGAGGTAAAGAAAACAAATAGCAAAACTGGGTAGCTTCTGCAATACACATATAAATATTAGTGGTCTTTCCCCATCTCCAACTTTTCTTGCACTTCTTGTTTTTCAGCTCTTTTTTCGCCTACCTCCATCACCACTGAACACCCACCACCTGTTCATTTCTGCCTTCCTGGCTACCTGGCATTGCTTCCTTTCTCTTTCACAGGACATTCTCTCTCCTAACATTCAGTATGCTTGTCTTTGATCTAGCATTTATCTCATGATTTAAAAGAGAGATAGTGAGAAACATTAGGTGAAAGAGAGGATTGAGATAGACTAATGGGGTTTTGTTTGGTTGGTTAATTTTGCTGTTGTTTTATCTCTTTCTTCACTGTTCTTTCCCAGAAGCCACAGTCAGGATGGGCTTCAGGGCCGTAGACAGGAAAGAGCCAAGATGAGGCTATGGATGGATCCTTGTAAAGGGTCTCAGGTACTTGCCAAGGAAGAAAGCAGAGGGACTGAAGAGAGGAATTTTAAACAGGGTACAGCTCTGTCCTGGAAGTGCTGAAATCCTGTTCGACTAAAATTCCTTACTTTACTGGCAAGCAAAGTACTAGC
This sequence comes from Aegithalos caudatus, assembly GCA_013389925.1. Taxonomy (NCBI): domain Eukaryota; kingdom Metazoa; phylum Chordata; class Aves; order Passeriformes; family Aegithalidae; genus Aegithalos; species Aegithalos caudatus. The sequence goes on along the minus strand of WEIU01007376.1, from coordinate 130,912 downwards.
TTACTCAGTGCAATTTAATCAGATACAAAACAACAAAACAAGTGCTGGATCCTGCACCTGGAATGAGGCAACCCAGCATGTACAGACAGAATGGAGAATGAGATGTTGCAAAGTGGGGCCTTGGAAAGCATCCTGGTCACTGGCAAGCTGAACATGAGCCAGCAATGCCCTGGAAGCCAGGAGGGTCATCCCTGTCCTGGGGGCATCAGCGACAGCATGGCCAGGGAGGGGATTGTCCTGCTCTGCTCTGCGCTGGGGCAGCCTCACCTCGAGTGGTGGGGGCAGTTTTGAGAGATAAGGGCAAGCCACCATATGAGAAAGATGTTAAACTATTATAGAGTGTTGAGAGGAGAGCAACAAGGATGGTCTGGAGGGAAGACACAGGGTGAGCAGCTGCAGTCACTTGGACTGTTCAGCCTGCGTGAGATTGGGAGAAGACCTCGTCTCAGCCTACAGCTTCCTCATGAGGGGAAGTGGAGCAGAAGGCACTGACCTCTTCTCTCCAGTGACCAGTGACAGGACTCAAGGGATGTCATGAAGCTCTGTCAGAGGAGTTTTAGCTTGGCTATTAGGAAAACATTCTTCACCGAGATGCTGGGCACTGGAAAAGGCTACCCAGGGAAGCAGTCACAGCACAAACCTGAGAGAGCTCAATAAGAATTTTAACAATGCTCTCAGGCACATGGTGTCATTACTGAGGCTGTCTTGTGCACAGCCAGGGACTGGACTTCGATGACCCTGATGGGTCCCTTCTAACTCAGGATATTCTATAAACAAAGGGAAAAATCTGACCCTATTATCCTACAGGAAGAATTAACATTATCTTCAAGATTATCTTCAAGATTCAAATGTGTAGGACTAATTAAATGAAAGAGAGAAAAGTTCTTATTAACGTCTTGTCCACATAAGAACTGGTAATACCTGTGGGATCACAATATATATTTTACATCAACTATTGAATACTTAATTTCTATTAAACTAAGTTCCATATTAATAATTATATGTGAATATATATTATTTAGTAAGGATAATCTTGCAGTTGTGTCTCTTAATTAAATTTCAAAAACTTAAAATCTTGCAGGTCTAATAAATGTCATTTATCAAGCTTGAAAAAGACAGAAAGTTAAAAAAAACCAGAGAAACCCCACACTAATTCTATCTGAGAGTACAAGTTATGTAATGAAGCAGACCACTTGAAGCAGAAATAACGAAGTTTGAAGAATAGTGTAAATTCAAAATTCTTTTTTGGCATGGTCAGAAAATGTTATCAGAACTTCCTTTGCACAAGCAAATATTAATCTAATCTTCTGTCACAGCAGCAGGAGTTTTTTCTGCTATTGTGCTGAACAAAATGGGGACAACATCATGTTTTTATTCCATACTCAGGCTCCAAGGCAGGAAGAAATTCAGAGGATGCTGGATTTCCTCCAAAAGAACTTCTTCTTCTATTGTCATTATCATCAGCATTAACATATATTATTTTGAGGGAAATACAGAGAGGATGTGAGCACATTATACCCTTCTCTCTTTGAAAAAAGTGTCATCACAGAAATTCAAACTTAGTGAAAAAAAACCACGAATTAGCTTCATTACCACCAGGTCCTTGAAGTTCAGTGATCCACATGGTCATTGCACATAACCACAGAAGTTAGACAGTCCAGTCTTTATTTCAGCAGTCATAGAAAATGTGAATTATTAAAATCTAAAATGTTCTATGATTTTTTTTTTGACAAATCCTTTCTGACCACAGCAAAACCAGATATGAAACACAGCCATGCTGTAAACTATTGGAACCATTTGGGTCCTCAAAGACAATGTAAGTTTTTGAAGACAAGAGTAGGACTAAAACTTATAAAAGGTCTTTTTAGCACATAAAAACATACTCTAAGTAGGCAATGTACAAAGTATCCTATAACATACAGGAAAAATGGTCTGCAGCCTGCTTTCACCACAGAAATAAAAGTTATGCCAACATCAGTAATGAAAAGCACTTACAGAACTGTAAGTTGCCTGGAAACAGATAAATGTGTTTAAACTTTCATATTTTCTTGATGAATCTACAGAGAATATTGGGAGAAAGTAAAAGTAACTTCCATATATGCTTATGAATTGCTTTTACATGGCAAGGTTTTGGTAAGCCAGGGGTAGCACTACAGGATGGGCTTTCTTTAAAAGATTCCAAGAGTCAGCCCCATGTCACACAGAGCTAGTTCCGGATTACTCCAAAATAGATCCACCACTGGGCAAAGCTGAACCCTTCAGCAATGCTGGCAGCACCTCTCTGATAACATATTGAAGACACAGCAAAAATGCTCTGAGGGACAGAGAAGTGAGAAAATATGTGAGATAAACAACCATACAAACCTCAAGGTCAGTGCAGAAGGAAGGTGAGGAGGTGCTCCGGGGCTTGGAGCAGAGATTTCCATGTAGCCTGTGGCAAAGTTGTCTGCAAGGCAATCTGTCCCATGGAGGTCCACAGCAGAGCAGACATGGACCCTACAGTCCCTCAAGGACTACATGCCATAGTAGTGGATATTTCCTGAAGGAAACTGTAGCTCAAGGAAGTTCCACGGTGGAGCACTCTCCAGGCAGGAGCTGAAGCCTGTTGGCAAGACCAGGCCTTCTGCAGCACCTGTGACCCTGTGGGTGACCCGTGCTGGAGAAGTTTGTTCCTGAAGGGCTGCACCCCAGGGAAGAGACCCACACTAGAGCAATTCTTGAAGACTTGCAGCCCATAGGAAGGACCCACATCAAAGCACTTCATGAAGGACTGTCTCCTGTGTGAGAGTCCCTGTCCTGGAGTGACTTTATGATGCTTGTATCCCCTATTGTCCTGTTTTTGCTGGATATTAAGTTATGAACCTTTAAGACTGGTTCTAAGAGAGAAGGGGGAGAAAAAGAAGTGTGGAGTTTGTTTTCAGAGATTGTACTTGCCCCCCCACATCCTTCACAGCAGACTGTGGTGCCTGCAGCATGGACATGTGGGAGAGAACTTTCCTTTGCTTTTTAGTTAGTTTTTTTAGGTAGCTGAGACAGAGAAGTTCCCCAGACTGTGGCTTGTCTTTTGCTTGGAACTGTTTAAACCTGCTCTGGACTGAAAACCCAGAAAAACACTGGGAGCTCAGACCTGTGGCCCACCAGGGCCGAGGACACTGCATTCCAGTGCCATCAGAGGGACTGATAGGAGACCAGGTGAGCCAAGCTAATCCCCATGAAAGGATTCTGAATTTTTCCATCTCTTCAGAACAGCAAGAGGTTTTATTATTTATGTTATTCATTTTATATGCTTGTGACTACTTTGCTTGTTAAATAAACAGTTTTTTCCACTTTTCTCCAAGGAAAATTTTTCCCAAACCAGTTGGTGGAGGGGCCACTTGAATTTGCTTTCTAATGGGACCTCATTTGGAGGTTTCCTCCCAAATTTGCCCTAAACCAGGACTTCCCATGCTGGAGTAGGGGAACAGCATGAGAAAGAATGACTGACAAAGACGAATTGTTACGAACTCCACAATCTGCCATCCACGTTGTCCTGTGGCTCTTGGGGAAGGGGAGGAAGAGATGGAAGAGTCAGGAAACAAGGAATTAATTTGAGCCTGGAAAGAAAGGGGGTGTGTGGCAAGGTGGCTTTAGTTTTGATTTTGTTAATCATCAGTTTAGTCTATTTCTAATTGGAAATTAGTTAAATTAATCTTCCCTGAGTCAAGTCTGTTTTCCCATAACAGTAATCGGTGAATGATTGCCCTGCCCTTATCTCAACCTATGAGCTCTATTCATCTTATTTTCTCCCACTGTCTTGCTGAGGAGGGGTAGTGGGGAAGCAGCCAGACAAGTTTAACCCACCACAGTGTATTTTTAGAGGTATAAAGAACAATTAGAATGACAGAAGAAAATGAAATAGTTGATCACATTTACAGCAGAAGCATTTTTCACTCTCCATCTGATTTCAGTTTGTTTATACAGATAACATAAAATAATATCAAACATTGCAATCATAGTTATTTGATAAGAATCACAAAACAATTTTTAATTAAATAAGTAGAGTATTTTTATTTAAATTATTCAGTCTACATATGAATAGCAATCTAACAGAATACCATGTAAATCACAGAATTTGTAACTATTACAGTTGTGTAATAACTTATAGATCAAATTATACAGGACAGCAACTATAAAACATTTCAACCAATACTGACAGTTCTTACATAGTCCTTATTACTTAAACAGGAAGAACAACTGCTATGCCTCTTGTTTGTGCATTACAGCTTTTATGCTATGTTATAAACGTGGAAGTCAAAAGTGGCACTTCATATTTTACAGCTGCCATATTTGATCACCTTTAAAAATGTTATGTCCTTCATAAAAAGAAGTTAAATAAATCAACTCGATTCTTTGAGTATTTACTGAATGCTCTAAGCTTCACTGAAACCCAGAGATGTAGGACTAGATGGAACTTCAGCAGTTCAGCTGGGCCACTGACATCATCCAATCCTACATGACCCCTCACACATGCTTTTTATAATTACTGAGAGAGATATCCCAGCCACACAGGTACTTTCTTTCACTTATTCAGTGGGCAGAGGAAAGGGAAGAAAAGACACAAAGAGCCAGTGATGAAAGTGAAAAGATCAGCTGAAGTTTACCTGTCACTGAGGAACACAAAACTGTGTATAGGGAAGAGGGAGCAGGAGATGTGAGGCACCTGTCTTTAGAAAGAGGAATTAAGTTACAAAAACAAAGCCTTAAGTGTTAATGGTTTAGGATCTTGTATCAGCTCTGCTTAGATGTCAGTGATGCCTCCTTGCAGTCACAACAGTGCCAAAACTGGGGTGGAAATGAAAGGATAGTGCACAGAACAATTTCTGCAGATTTTAGAAATTAAAGCTAAGGTATTATTTTTAGAGTCTTGACTTAGATGAGTGTTTCAAAGGGAAATATAAACTCAAGATGATCTATTTCCAGTTCAGTTCAAATTTTTTTGATGTTCATGGACAATTTCTATGATTTCAAATAAAAAAATATTTCAGATGCCTCAGGACAATGTCTGCTTTAGAGTCACCTGGGTTTTTTTAATAAAGATATTTGAAATCTTATGAATGCTCATAATTCAAAAGTAGTAATCTGGAAGGCAAAGTGCAGCTGCTCTCTATCCCTCCTGTAAATCTGCATCTGCATCCTGCTCCTTTTATACAGCTTTCAGACACCTTCTGACCTTTCTATAGGATCTATATATTTAGGGAGAGTACAGCTCCATGGTGAATTTAATTATGCAAATGTGAAGGGGAGGAAATTGCTCTTAGTGATTTTCTAATGATATATTTAAGCTTTAGAAATTTTCATTCATAATTCAAGAGTATAAATATGTCAGACTACCTGATGTTAAATCAACTATGCACACCTAATAGCAGTTCTGATCTTCCAAAGAACCCTCTATAAGATTAGGACCTATATATAGACCCTATTTTGCCTGGCAGGATATAGACCTAAAGGCCATGTGATCAGATGCTGTATTCCTCCAACACAAATGGAAGGGGATTAGATTGCTGCACACCTTCCCCCATGGAGCCAGATAAAAGATCGTGCACTTGATGCTTTCGGGGAAGGCTGAGAAAGACACACTGCTCCTGGCATTCCCTTGAGTCAGGGATGGAAAAGCATTGGCAGACATTTGAGAAGAGCTCCAAACCTGAGCTGACAATATTGAAAGGTCAGCTGACATAATGCTGACAATGAAGAATGCATAATTTCTTTTCTTTCCCATTTCCCCACAATTTTTATCACATAATTATCCAAGGATGTGAATTTTCAGGGATAGCTTAACATTGCAAAGTAGAGAGAAGATAAAGGGTCTTAACATATGAAAGTATATTAAACTCTAGTCTGCAGTGCATCAGTCTGGAAGGATACTACTGAATTCAAAGGTCAATTTATGCTTACTAGAGGTCAGTAAAGTCCTAGGTGCATGCTTGGCCTAGGCAACAAATGGGCTTTGCAAACAAAACTGATAGGAAAATAGAGAAACTTTGAAAACCCTGAGGAGATTTTAGCATTTCAATGGCCCTGAAATCTAACAGGTATTTCCCTCTGGGGTTTCAGTATGTCCCCAGGATGTCTTGGCATGAATCACCAATTCAAGGATTAGTGCATATATTTCCTCCTCCTGGTGTGGGAGCCATTTGTACAGCTGCTGCTTTGGGAAACGTTCAATAATCCTTCATTCTGAAAAGTCATAACGACTCTGGAAGCCAAGAAATCCTTCTAGGACACGCACTGCCTCTTTGCTTTGGCTTCCATACGTTTGGTACACACATGCAAGGCACAGAAAAAGCTTTGTAGCAAGTTTGTTGGATTCTAAGAGTGAGAAATCATGGAAATAACAGGTTGCAGTTTAATGCCTTTTAATTCCCAAGGCAGAACACTATCAGGACAGATGCATTCAAAAGAATGAAACCGGATGAATCTGGAACTGAAGCAGGGCCTAACATATGGGAGCAGATAAACCTGTCTATAGAAAATAAGGACACATGGAATTTTGCCAGTAGTCAGCTGAAACTGGCTCTGCTCACAGCCTTGAAATGTATACTTTGTCTCCTCTCCAAGCCTTTCTTTCTGTTTGATCACTCCTGCTTCCACTACAGAAGACTCATCAGATTCCAAGTGACTATTCTATTGGGGTTGTTTTGCCCACCTAGGAACAGGATGATCTGTAAACCATATGAGAACTGTACTTTAACTTGGCAGGCAGTCATAGCTCAGACAGAGCTCAGTTGAAAACCCTGAAGTCAGTAGAAAAGCTCCCTGTGCCTGAAGCCCAGGCCTGAAATGCATTTAGAAGTCCCATGCCTGAATGTAGCTCCAGTGGTATACTTGGTCAAGGAAACCTATTGTGACTTCAGCCAAGCTCCAGCTGAAGCATGCTGTAGGGATCATGGATAAATGAAAAGCCAAATTTCTGATTGTTTTTCCAAGCCAAACAAAGCCACTGAACTTTCTGGGGTTTTCTTGGCACTTATACTGAGTTTGGGAATTTGAATGGTGCCTGTCTGAGGATAATTGACTCCCTCTGTATGCTATTGTGATTCTCAAAAAAACCAGCATTTTTCTCAATCTTTCCAGGCATAGTCATGCTCTTAATAGCAACTTGACAGAACAGGAAATGGATTGGGAAGCTCTACAAGATCTAGATTAATGTTTGTGAAAAGAAACCCACACCCCTGGATCACCTCGACAGGTGATGACCCAGTTACGTTAATAATTCATCATAGGATATAATTCTCCTTATTTACACATGGTACTCCCATTTCCATTTATTTGAGTGGTTTAGCCACAGCAGGAAAGAGGAGATTTAAATCTCTGGTTTCTGCTATGCATGTTTCAAGAAAGAAATTAGCTGTACTGTACAAGGCAAAAGAACTCCAAGCTACAGAAGCTGACTCCGCTGAAAATAAAAGCAGAAGAGGCATCACAGCCAGGAGTTGTTATGAACATAAGTCACCCTTTATTTTTAAACTTCATGCTTTATAAGGCATTACATGATTCAACTTGTTGATGAAGTGGAAATTTTCACTTGATTTAATTTTGCCAGTTCAGTAAGTTTGCCACCATTGATGCACTTTTGAAAGGAAAAGCCAGACCATCTCAAGGTAGTTTTCCAACTATTATTCCAATAAGTGTATTTGATTGTTTTGAGTTTGAAAATGGTGCTGATACTCAAGCAAATCAACTCTTTTTTTTCTTGGTATCAAGAAGTTAATGATTTTTTTTTTTTTTTAATTTTAAGGATCTAAAACTAATGTTTGTTTCACTGAATAAGCCTATTCATATTTAGTCTGACCATCTTCTCCCTAAGTAGATCATGTGTGGATCCTTTGGCATCCTACAGGATGAGAGTGCAATCACCTTACCAGTAACTCATGCTATTTAAATTCAGCTAATAAAATTCTGAAAATAACCCTTATTAACAGTTTTACTGTTCCTTTGAAGAAAAAAATGTTCCAAATATTTTTCTTATTTTACAGAATTCCAAACAGAACTTCACCACAAGCTCACAACATTTATTATTAGACTGCCAGAATGCCCAAAGTGTGTTTGGTTCTCGTTTTCCTTTTCATGCAAAATAAAATAAAGTGAAAACAAGAAAATTAAAACTCCAGTAACTGCACAAGATAAGGAGTTTCTTGTGTCCCTAAGGGCACCCAGACCAAACACCATTATTATTACTATTATGACATTGCAGCAAATTACGTGCTGGTTAATTGCCTCTTTTCTAACTGATTTTTTTTCTGGCTGGGAGCACGTGAAAAGAGAATGACTTAAAATTCGTAACATCCCCATGACAAAAGAACACCTAAAAGGCAACAGCTGCTTAGAGAAGTGAAAACATTGGATCTTCAGAGGCCATTCAAGCAGAGTATATTTTTCTTTGATGAACTTGTCACCTAGACTAGCAATGAGTTTAAAGATATCATGTGCAGTTGTTGAGAGATGCTAAGAACACATTAGTAGTGCTGGAGTGTATATGCACCAAATCTTCATAATGGCTGTTATTGCAACCCTCAGTCCTATGGACATTCCAAAAGGTTTTGTGTATTATACTCTACAGTAAACATGAAAGTTATTGTCTAGAAGAAGAAGAAAAAAAACAAAAACAAACAAACAAAAAACACCACCAAGAAGGAAATACACATTTAACAAAATGCATTTGTATTTATATCTAAAAGATAAGGCATAGGATACTGGAGCTAAGGCTCCCCTTAAATGCACTGACTGTGTGTGAGAAGCAGGAAATCAGCTTTAGGACAAAGAAAAGAAAATGACTGAATGAAAGGCAGAAGTGAACCAAAGCCCCTGCAAGGAGTAGAAACCTCAGCAGAAGCTGGTTAAAGGCAACGCTGGCAGGAAGAGTCAAGGCTGGGCTGCCTCTTTCCTAACCCAGCATCACATTGAGCCCTAAGGAATTGACTTTGCCAGGCAGGGCCATTCAAGGAACACTGAAGCTCAGCTTTTGAACTCCTAATACAGCAGACAAAAATTTCTTTCTACCCAAGAAATACTGAAGCATGGAATTGCTCTTTATGTTTCACCTGCTCTTTCTTAACCAGTGTTAAGTCTTATGAAAGCAAAGTGCCCTTTCCCTTTCCTTTCCCTTTCCTTTCCTTTCCTTTCCTTTCCTTTCCTTTCCTTTCCTTTCCTTTCCTTTCCTTTCCTTTCCCTTCCTTTCCTTTCCTTTCC
>WEIU01007376.1:102875-121660 GCA_013389925.1 Aegithalos caudatus | reverse complement strand
CTTCCCTTCCCTTCCCTTCCCTTCCCTTCCCTTTCCTTTCCTTCATCTTTTCTAGAAAATTTTCTGGGCCAACTTACCTAGCGCAATGTGTCACCCTAGGTTTTTCTCTAACAAATAAAGCAGGGAGTATAGTCACCACAGAGTTTGTGTCCCATAAGGAGTCTTATAGGCAAATTAATAGGCCGTCAGATTTGGGGTGTCAGCTCACAGATGCATGATACTTAAGAAAACAAGCAGAAGAATGCATCAGGGCTATGGGAAAACACCAAAATACCAATCTGCTAAAATATGACTCTCAGATTCAAGTTTAGAGTTACTTAGTGTTGTCTCTAAGATATGGACTAGTTATTTTACTTAACAGAGAAACTCTCAATGCCCACCAAAGATACCAGCATACCCATAATGATGGGTACCTTTGCTGATGCACTGGCAAAGAGGGACATAGCTCTTTGCCCTCTATGCTATGTTTCAGTCTGATAAAGCACCCAGGCACGGATTATTGAATATGCAGATAATGCTGCAAAGCCATGTAACTGAGCACTTTGCCCAGGAAAGGCACTCTGCCTTCTGAAGTCACTACAGCTGCCATGAGCAAGATACTGAGTGACCATACCTGTCACCATGGCTCTGAGTGCCACATACCTGTGTCACCTGGACTCAGCCTGTACAGACTGAACAGAGGCATGGCCCAGAAAAAGAGAGGTGGTTTTCTGCTGAGAGACAAGGGTGGGAGGATAGAGGGGTGATCACATTCGTGTGTCAGTGCATCAGATGACAAAGTTTCTGTAAAGGCTGATAAAGTCATAAAAAAAAAAAAACAACCCTCCAAGAGATTGGAAGGGACTCCTGGAGGTCACCCAGTCCAACCTCCTGCTCAAAGCAGAACTACCTTCAAAGCTAGTCCAGGTTGCTTAATACACTGACAACAGAGACAGAGAGACTGCCCAGCCTTTATACTACAAAATAATAGACATAGCAGGTAACAGTAACACATATTCAGCTAAAATCCATAATTGAATCTTAGGTTCTTATATATTCTTTACTATTTCAAAACTGGCTTGCTAAGTAAAGAGCATTTCTCACTGTGACATGCAGCTTATCATCTATAGCTTCATCCTCAGTTTCTGCAACCTTTCTGCTTGCAGTGTAGGTCATGAATGAAGAAAATGGGAACACTGGGAACTGGACACGAGCTCAGACAGGGTTTACCACAGTTCACTGGTAGTCTNTAAAGCACCCAGGCACGGATTATTGAATATGCAGATAATGCTGCAAAGCCATGTAACTGAGCACTTTGCCCAGGAAAGGCACTCTGCCTTCTGAAGTCACTACAGCTGCCATGAGCAAGATACTGAGTGACCATACCTGTCACCATGGCTCTGAGTGCCACATACCTGTGTCACCTGGACTCAGCCTGCACAGACTGAACAGAGGCATGGCCCAGAAAAAGAGAGGTGGTTTTCTGCTGAGAGACAAGGGTGGGAGGATAGAGGGGTGATCACATTCGTGTGTCAGTGCATCAGATGACAAAGTTTCTGTAAAGGCTGATAAAGTCATAAAAAAAAAAAAACAACCCTCCAAGAGATTGGAAGGGACTCCTGGAGGTCACCCAGTCCAACCTCCTGCTCAAAGCAGAACTACCTTCAAAGCTAGTCCAGGTTGCTTAATACACTGACAACAGAGACAGAGAGACTGCCCAGCCTTTATACTACAAAATAATAGACATAGCAGGTAACAGTAACACATATTCAGCTAAAATCCATAATTGAATCTTAGGTTCTTATATATTCTTTACTATTTCAAAACTGGCTTGCTAAGTAAAGAGCATTTCTCACTGTGACATGCAGCTTATCATCTATAGCTTCATCCTCAGTTTCTGCAACCTTTCTGCTTGCAGTGTAGGTCATGAATGAAGAAAATGGGAACACTGGGAACTGGACACGAGCTCAGACAGGGTTTACCACAGTTCACTGGTAGTCTGCTGCAACTGGAAGCAAGCAAGCCCTAACCGGAGCAAAACCCCTCTAATTTATAAAGCATCACAGTGTAATTTTTCCCACTTCCTCCCTAGCCCAGTATTTTAAAACTTTTTCCTATCTATAGTATGGTGATTTGTTAGCTTATACTTCACACACACTACAGTAAGACATGCAGTGTAATGGGGGAATGCAGAGGTCTGGCAATGTAAAACAAGAAGCAGTTTAATTAACAGAAACTGTATCCCCTTCCTTGATTTTCTTCTCACTGAAAATGCTTAATCTTGTTTATGTGACAATTTGCTTCTGCTTTCTTGAATACCAGAAAAAAGTACTGGCAACCAAAACTTAAATAATATAGTTAATTACTCAGAATGAGTAATGAACATTCAGTGGTAGTGCTAGTGTAAATCATAAAGGACTGGGTTGAAATTTTATGCTTCCAGCAAAGGTGTGGCATGAACACTACACTGGGAGTGACTCTGTGACTCAGATGTACAGATTTTTCCTCAATTCCTCCTTGCTTCTGGCACATACTCTTTCACTCCTGAGCTACTTCAGTTGTAAAATATGACCCACCCTGCAATGGCTCATCTACTGTTTATATAACCCTTCGCTGTGCCTGTGTTTTCCAGATATGTTGCAAAGGCAGAGAACAGGAAAGCAAAACCAAGGACTTAATTTACTTCCCTCTGTCTAGAACAATAGCCAGGTAGTTACCTAGATAACAGTTGGGCATCCATTTTTCAGACAAGGCTAAAAATGATTAGTCAAGTAAGGAGTGTGGAGAATAAATCATATTTAACAAGGCAGACAGAATAAAATCCCAACGACTCTGAGCTTCAGAGTACAGACAAATGAATATAGGAGAACTATATTCTAAAAAGTGAGAAAATATAGAGCTGTTTGAAAAAATATTGTATTATTGAGCTTAGAAAGTACAGAAATATTGGGAATCTTCAGTGCTTTACTGTCCTGATTTAGGGAAAATTTGAGTGGAAACCTCCAAATGGGAGTCCTCTGAAAAAGCAAACTTAAATGGCCCCTCTCTCAAATATTGGGAATCTCCAGTGCTTTACAGACAAAATATAAGGTTTAATAACTTACAAAATGAAAATTACACTTGATAGGGATCTCAGAAAAATAGAAAGCTTTCAACCATGTTATAAATAAAAGTCTATCTTAAACTATTTCACCTGATTTTCAAATTCAAGATTCTATCTGTAAAAGCAGGAATAGGAAAGTCTATAAGGGCCGTTTTCTGTGTCTTCAATTGAACCTTTTCCTCACCCCATATCCACTTCTCCCACTGCAAATTAATATGACAGGTTCCTGGCAAGGCTTCAGCAACTTTTCATTTCTCTGGAATTAGCAAAAATGCTAATTTGGGCAGTCTGCTGCTAGTGCAAATTTTTTAGCCTGGCTGAAGCTCCAAGGCTATTTGAGATAATATCAAACTCAAGAACAAAAGGGCACCTGTCAGGAGCCCCAAGCGAAGGAAACAGACAGTGCTCGAGGAATTAAAATGAGATTTCTTTACACCAAACGTCGAAGGCTGTAAGCAGAGTGCCGCAGGAACAACTGGGGTTGCTCTAAACCAGGGTGGAGGGAAGGAGGGACAGGGAGGGAAATGTGCGGCGTCCCTTTCAAACAAGGGCTGCCGGTGACAGGGCGGGGATGGCTCTAGATAAGCTTCCTGATCCACTTCCACTGAGACACTCGAAACAATGGGGCGGCAGAGCCATTTGCAGGCAATGGGACACGCACATAGACTACACCCCTTCCTCTCGGATGAGGTTAGGCCGCGCTCATCCGGACAGCCCCAAGGCTGAGCCCGCCGGCGTGCCGGGGCTTGTCCGGAGCTGACGGCAGCCTGGGCACAGTGCGACACCCAGCCCTCAAATCACAGTGTGGGAAAACAATCCAGCAGCAATCCTACCAGCAGTGTCACACGGATCCAGCAGCAATCCTACCAGCAGTGTCACACAGATCCAGCAGTGTCACACGGATCCAGCAGCAATCCTACCAGCAGCGACACACGGAGAGCTGTCCCTGCCCTCCTCTGAGTCTCACAGGTCTGCACTAGCAGTTTGTGGTCCTGCCTGTAAGCTTTTCAGCCCAAACCAGAGGCCGCTCTGGCCTCTAGACAGGTTTTGTTTGCTTGTTTTTTAATATTCATGACAGAGTTTGGACCCCAGGCAAGACTACAGGGGGAAGTAGCTGGTGCCGTGTTCTCTGTAGGAGCACCCAGGACACAACACAGGCAGAGGCACATTATGCAGTCACCTCAGCACAGCACACCTCACCAGCTTGGTAGGCACCAGTGCAGGATATTTCCACCTACCTTGAATATTCATGGCAACAACACTGATTACAATCTGGGGGGAAAAATGTGCCTTGTAGCTAGCGGGTGTTTATCCTACTTTAAGCTCTGGTTTCCAGGCAAAACTGTCTTGGTTGGGCAGTTTTAACTCTTTCAGGTAGGTAGTAGTGATATTGTCAGCTATGACTGCAGTATTGGCATACTCCAGATCTTACATGTAAAACTGCATAAATCTCAAAATAAAAAGAGCAAGAACAGCAAGAACTGCATTAGAAAAATCTCCTATGAGACAAGACTGATCTGTATCAGATATTTCTAAAGGGGTTTTATACTTGCAGAGAAAGTTATTGCAGTTTCTTTCATCGCTTGAAAGCAGAAAATTTTGAAATGGAAATGGCAAGGAGAAAAAAGATCTAAATATGACTGCCTTTTCTTTCATTATTTCTTCCATTTTGTACTGCAGTTCCTCCAATGTGCCATTAATATATGTGGACTGAATTAAAATCTAGAGCAAAATGTCACAGCCAAACTTAAGTCCTGACCATTTCTCTAAATATGTGGCATACCAGGAATGTTCACCAATGGTGAACTACTTCAGATTACCAATTTGTCAAATAAAAATTAAACTAAACTAAACTAAACTAAAAATTTTGATTTTTTCATTCTGATTCCCCTGGCATCTCTCAGACAAAACAGCTGTCACCTCAAAACAGGTGTACCTACACACACACAAGCATACACAAATCTAAAGATTACTTTAATTTTTTTTTAATTTCAGCTAATATTTTCAGGTGAAGGTTCACAAATCCCTATGCAAATGGAGGTATTTTCCTCCTGTAAAACACATGGTTATGTTGTGGAAATCTCTTGACACTGGGTATTGTGTGATGGTTTATGCTGTGCATCCCCAGGATTCATGATCAGGAAAGAGCGATTTAGGGAAGTATCACTATATTCTTATGCTGTCCTATGTACACACCTGGTCAGGGTCAGGGAAACTGATTTGCCCCAGCCCATGGCCATTCTTTTGCCAGGTGACAGCAGACCTCTAAGGAAACTAACTGTTCTCACTGTATATACCAATCTTATTTTAGCTTCTGTTTCAGTGTGCATTTTACTTTATAATGAGTGTAAAACCTGTGATTCTCACTGTTCCAGAATCCTTTGGGGATCAGCATGATCTTGGTCTTTGTTTTCAGGTCATCACAGTCATCTTCATATGTCCTTACTCAAAACTAAAGTCTTACATAGAAGATTACATGTTCATATGACCAAACTTTTATATCTATGGTATCTTTTGATAACACCAAGCTAGAAAAATATATAATCTTCATATTTTGGGACATATGCCAAAAAATTATACCTGATGTTAAAAAGAAACTTTCCCTTGGGCAAGTTACAATATAATTGGCCCTTTGCAGGAATTCTGACACTTTCTTCCAAAGCATCAGGAACCAACATCAGAAAAGAAATATCGCAAAAGCCTGCTTTTCCAAGGATTAAAAGAAAAGCTTGTCAAATGTCTCAAGAGACTAAAATAGAAATTAAAATTATACTATATAAAAATATCTGTAATTTCAAGACAGTCAATGCAAAGTCAATATCAGTCTTTCAAAACTGCCAGGCAATCATGATCTTCAGACTGACTTGGAAAGGTGCATTAACTCACCTCAGGAAGGCAATTCTAAGGAAATCTTGTAGGAATGTCTGTCCATTACTGAGATTAACTGAATGTTAGTGCTAGTATTTTTTCTATAGAAAAGGAGAACAGAGTTATTTTAAGTGTCAAATCAGCCATGTATATAGCCTTGACAGGCTATGTGGAAGCCCTATGGAAAAATCTTTAACATCTATTGTCAAACAGGTTAGAGATACTTCACAG
This sequence comes from Aegithalos caudatus, assembly GCA_013389925.1. Classification (NCBI taxonomy): domain Eukaryota; kingdom Metazoa; phylum Chordata; class Aves; order Passeriformes; family Aegithalidae; genus Aegithalos; species Aegithalos caudatus. The sequence goes on along the minus strand of WEIU01007376.1, from coordinate 115,479 downwards.
ATAATTGTTTTTATTATATAGTAAGTTGCATTTTATCATTAATGTATGAAGAGATTCCAATAACAAATCATGCATCTTTGGAGGGATGAGCCCAAATGTAAACTGCTCCAAGAAAACAAAAGAACTCCTTAGGGCATTTGGTATATAAATTATATTTGGGAGGTTTGAGATGATTTAAACTTACATTTAGGAAAATGAGTTAACAGAAACATGGAAGCAATACTTCAGAATACTTCTGGACTCAAAAAAACCTTTTTGAATAAACTTAAAAAAATTCCAGTAGCAACCATAGATGTCAAATGGTCAAAGTCACATCCATTGGAACAGAAGATCTCTATGTTAGCAGGGAAAAAGGAAATTTCAAAGTGTGTCCAAAGAACTTCCACAACAGGCATAAAGCCCTCACAGGGACCCTTTATTTGCCTTTTAGGACTGTGCTGCCAAGGCAGAAACATAACTTGGAGTCTCAAACCAAAGCGAAGTTCATCTCTGGGAAGCTCTGTCCAGCTGGGGAGAATAATTGCCATAACAACACAGACAACTTTAACATCAAATGTGATCAACTCTCCTAGAGTTCCTGAACCAGAAGCTTGGAATGGAGTTATAAGTCTATTGATTTTACTCTGTAAACCTATTTTTATATTCTGTAACCTGTTGTTTGACCTTCATATTAGTAGAAGAAATTAGCACATTTAACCTTTAGCCTTAACTTGAAGCAACCATGAAACAACACCCAGAGACTACTACCCTTTTCTAGGGGGGAGCAGAAAGGCCTAGTTTATGAAGCTTCCTCAATTAACCTGACCTCAGGTCTGTGCTTCAAATCACATCAAGCAGGGATCTGACCCTGGCCTCAGGGAAGCATTCAAATCACTAAGCTACTGTGGACTAGCCAGGTCAGAAAAGAAACCTCAAGAAACCTCTCCTTAGAGCAAAGAAATAATGTCAGCAGATATTTCTCAAAACAAATGGACACAGAAAGTTTCAGTTTCGGTTCATCAGAATTTCTTGAATGAAAACAAATTTTGTGGAAACACCCTACCCAGCTCTAGCTGCTTTTCCTATCATAGGTACAGACTAAAATGAGGCAGATAGAATTTCTGAGAAAAGTCATCTACAGACAGATGGCTGAGCTGTGACCCAGATTCTCTCTACACCAGTGGAAACCTGAAATAACCCTATGGAGAACAGAAAGACAAAAACCATTCTGGTATCTCAGTTGTGACAGGACTAGCTCTTCAAGAATCACAGGCTGGGTTCTCTAGGTTTCTCTATTACAAATGCATGCTTCTCAAAACTGTGGAGGGATCTTACGCTTCCCACACTATGCACACCACTGGGGAGGGCAAAGGAGGTAAAGATGTCAATGGCAGAATCCATGCACATGCCTTGACAGTTAAGTAGTTCTTAGAAACAGCATTTGTATAGAAAAGGCCTATTACAAAAAATGTCCTTTTCTACTGAGGAGTCATTGCTAAGTTCAGTATAATCAGACAGATATCAGTTTTATAGGCATAAATTTAAGAAAATCAGTGATGACAATTTGTTATTCACAGAACTCAATGGTCTGACAGTGTATTCCAACCTGTGGCCCACAGTGGAATGAATAGCATTTCCATTGACCTTAAACCAGCATGCTGTGAATAACCTCAGCACTGGAAAGATGGATTCAACATCACAATAAAAGGACATTCTGCATATTTTCCATGTGTATGAACTCTGCTTCTGCTCAGTGCACTGTGAAGAGCAGTACCTAAATTGATAACAGATTCTTCTATTATAATAATTTTTATCTCTACCTGTTTTGGCAACCATTGATAACATTTGATATCCTTTGTCTAATTGAGAAAAAAAGAAAAGAAGACAAAATCAAAAGACCTCCACTGATCTAGTCACCAAATTTAAGCTATAAAAACCCACAAGGGCAACAAAACTGTTCTTCATCCTCCTGATTCCTTGCCAGTCTGCCCAATGGTGGCCTTTGTAGTTGAAAAAACATAGGGTAGGAAGCACATTTCTGTTGTTGCATCCGAGTTACCTTAACATCTGTTTTTCTGGCTGACTGTGACCCAGTCCTTAGCAGTTTATCACCTATTGTTTGCATAATGTTCCTGCTAGGTGCAGCCCCAAGTTTTGATAACACCTACTGGATCAGACTTCATGCAGAACATTTCCTGAAGGAAAGATGATCCTCTGTTTTGTGAGGGGTCTAGGTAAAGGTTCTTTCTGCCTTAGAGGTAGCTATGAAACCTCCATGTGGGAAACTGCATTTTTGTTCAAGAGGTGTAGGAAACCTGAGTAAAGGGAAACATCAAATTCAGTAGGTTCTTTTGAAGTTGTTTCCCCTCAGGTTGAACAGCAAAATATTCATTGCAGCAAAAGACACTGGATAATGACAAAAGGGACACAAAAGTAAGGACAGCCATAGGAAGACAAAGGCTGACTCTCCGCTCTGGACCATATAGAACATGTAAATTCTGTGAGGGTAACTCAGTCCAAATTCTCATTGCTCAAATGTCTACACTTGAACCTGTTTCTAAACTTCTGAGGTAATCAATAGTGTTTAGAGAGAAATTTCAATCATCCTGAAGCAGACACCTATCCTGGTAAACTGAAGACCAATTTAGACTTTGCTGTATATAACACAATCTAAGATAGCAAAATCACCTGTAGAAAGTCACTGTGTCCTGTTCTATATGTGCAGCCTCTCACATGAGAGGTTTTTCTCACTTTGTAGCTAAAGAAGAGCTACCACCACTTCCTGCTCCTTGTGGAGCTCTAGAGACCATCATGGTGAGTACGACCAGTGAACACCCACCCAACTATGTTGGGAAGCAAAATAAGATACAAGCACCCTAGTTCATGGATCTCGAGGAGGCCTCAGCTGCAGCCAGTCCCAAAGTTGTTAGAATTTTGAGGGAAGTGACAAACAGGCTAAAATTGAGAATAGTTGAGACTAGATCTTCTGTAGCCTGCATTGCTAGGGGAAGGAGAGGAGAAGAGGAATGGAGATGTCAGCTGACCAGAGCATATAACACAGTCTGTTATGCAACTAGAATTTCAAGTGCAATGTTCAGAGTTAAAAGCACAGCAATATTAGATTTTCCTATACATTTCTGTCCTGATAAGATTTTTACTATTTAGTAACATTTGCTGCATTTTACTGTTACTTATAAAATCTTTTATCCTTGTATGAGATATTTTAAATTACAAATACCACATTTTACAAGAAAATTATTCAATTTTATTAAATAGTCCAAAAAGTATTTTAATTATTTTGCACATTCTTATAGCATCCTTCAACAATACATGACATCTCAAAATAACTTAAGTAAATTAAGATCTATCAGTATCTATTTATGATCTCTGATTTGCTTCTGATTGTATAACTATTTGTAGCAATCTCTCAAAACAAAGCTCCCCTCCCCACTGAATCTTGCATTGTCACATATCCTTTCTTTAATGTATGTTGCCAAGTAAATACCTCTTCTTTATTAACATAATACCTTCATATGTATTTCTTTTTTAATGAAAAACTTGCTACCTAGGGAGGACTCAAAGTAAATTAATTAACTTGCTTTATTGTAAAACTTTTTTGTGTGTGTTTGGATGCATGTTGCATATAGTGCACTGTAAAGCAATATTCAATGTGTGGTAAATGTATAACCTTTTATAGCCATACAGAATAGTAAAAAAAAAAGATGACAAATCAGAAATAGAGTTACTGTCTTCATAACATTTCTTATTAAGCCAAGACGAAGGCCTGTTTTCTGCTCAGCTTCACACTTGCTAGACCTTCAACAGAAAGTGCTAAATCTGAACTAGTGCCTTTAAACTCCTTTTAAATCTCTCTGTAGAGGCAAAGAAGGAAAAAGTCACTGCCACAGCAAGGCTCCTGGGAAAGTATCAACTGACATCATTTGGGGACAGTGTCTTAAGTCAGAGGTTTGGACAGTATTAAACCCAAAAATTATACCTGATAAAGGTATCAATGATTTCATTCACACAGGCTTAACCAAGGTATAGTCCAGTCCAGTTAACACAGAGTCTGCTGCAAAATTACTCACTTCAGTTGTCTGAACATCACTCAGGGAGACATCAAAATGATTTTAGAAAGCTACCCAGGAGAGCACCTGCAATCTGTGGGAAGAAGGAACACCTGTTCCACTCTGATTACCAAGAACGGAAGTCAGCATCTTTCGGTGTGAAACAACCCTTTCTTCAGATCAAAAGCAAAGCAGAAAGACAGTAAGTTATTTGTGTGGAGCTAGCATCAGCACTGAGATAGAAGCAGCATGCTTGGAAGCATTTGCACTGAAAAATCCCAACCCATTTGAAAACAACCCTGAAGTGCAGGCTTCTACAATGATTTCAATAGAGCCTTTGTAGTATTACAAAGAAAAGAAGTAGACTTCAAGTATAAAATTGGGTTTAGCACATAGAAAGCAATTTACTTCTTATTTTTACTGTCTTCTGAACTCCCACCCCCTTTCTTTTTTTCAGTAATTCCCATAGTTAAAAACTCTAGTTCTATTCATGCAGAGAGCAACATGACACACATTTGAAACAGAATGGATGCATTATTTTCCAAGGGTCTTACGTTAGGGAATCACCCTTTTCACCCCTAAAATCAAGCTGCTTCTGATGAGAAATGCTGCAACTCAGGTTAAACAGCATGTGAAGTCCCATAGAAGTGTTATTTAGGACTAGCTCATTCAAATCCTCATGGTATCTTACATAATATATAAGCTCTCATTGTAGATGTTTTCCCTGAGATAAAACCAGCTAAGGAAGCTAAAAATAGCTGGAGTCATTACAAGTTAGTGTAAGTTTTCAGGGACATAACTTTTCTTCTCCTCAAACTAATATGTCCCCAGACCAGTCATTTGCCACCTGGTGACCTTTTTAATCACAAGAATTTGCATAAGACTAAATTTAAATTCCTTACCTATAAAATTGTGACAAGTTTTCTGAGATCTCTGTTCTCCTTCTTTGTATTGGGGTGAAAGGTGATTTCTTTCTCAAAGAAAGAGTAAGGTTGAAGGCTGTTCTACAGTGGAGGACAAGAAATGCCAGTAAAATCTAGCACTCTCATTTGTTTTTCCTTCTTTTTTCAACCTATCTACTGGAAGCTCCTGTAGTTGAAGAGAAGGAGGAGAAGCAGATTATGACCATAAATTTACTTATTGTCTGCACAGGTTGAAATAACCTTTATAAATTAAGCATTATAAGCTTACAAGATTTTAAGGTCACTGACAAAACAAGACAGAAGAAGAATCTTTAGCTCTGTAAGGGGAACAGTCTAGCTTTTTACAAGAAATTATAATGGTTGTTTCAAATAGAACTGGTATAGAAATGAGGAGAGTTATGTATCATTCATTTACCATGTGAACAGCAAAGTACCCTGAAACAGAAAAAATATTCAGAGCAAGTAGTTTAACAGATAAGCTCTTAATTAAAAAGTGGTGACTCCAGTTACCTGTGAAAATGAAATACTGTCTTTAACATATGTTATGCAATATGTCAACAGTTGAAATGTGCTGTTTCTTCATCAGTTATTAGAGTCAGGATATTTTTAACTGTCCTTAGTATCTGGATGGCTAATGTTTAACTAACTCTTTCACGCTGGGAGGTTCCCAGATACTTCCAACAAAAGCTAACACATGCAAGCTGGAGTTCACATTTCACTTGGCCTCTCCTACTTAACATCTAGAATCTCATTTGCAAAATTTTCTAGTAAAGGTCTGTGCATTTTACATACATACAAAACTATATAAATATTCAAGTATATCTGAATTATTATTTTACCAGCATAGTTAAACAAAGCAAAGCAAAACAAACCAAACAGCCCAGGTGTTAGTATGTGTCTTCAGGGAAGCATTGATGGATCTGATCATCCTTTAAAGCAAAGTTCTTCTGAATTGCTAATGCTTGCAAAAATTCTGCCATTTTTAGCTTTCCTTTTGAATATCCAAACTTTGGGGCATATGTGACAAGGTAGAGGAAAAGAAAAAGTCCAGGATATTTTTATATTATATTTTAAGGGTTTTTTTCAATATTATGAAGTGATCTCTACTGTTGCTACCAGCTCTACAGTCAACTTACTACTTCAGTATGTTTTTGATGCCTTCAGTAAATTTAGACTTGGGCTCCTCTGTTTTTTGAAGCAAGTACAGCAGTGTCTGTGCCCAGCAAAAACAGAAAAGTATTAGAGAGAGCTCTGTCCAATGCCTCCACTATGTCTCCTTATATGCAAGTACTTCAGTCTGTGGCTGAACTGCCTTTTTAGCACACAAATTAGGTGAAAACTCATGCTTCTGCAGCCCAAAGCAAAGTATTTATTCTTCTCCTCAACATGTATTGAAGTAGTGAAAATAGTTCTATGTGTCCTACAAATGGCATGTTGTGCTCTCAATAGCACCAGGGAGAAAGTTGCTTGTTTGCTGGAGGCTCTTTGGAAGCAGCTGCCTGTGCACTGCACCCTGTGCCCCGGCAGGGCAGACGCTGCCCTCAGGGCTGTGGAGAGTACAGAAAGGGGAACACTTACACTGGATCCAGTCAAGTTGCTCTCTAACTCAGCACCTGTGACCAGGAGGTGGAGAGTCCTGGTTGGCCTGCCCTTGGAAGCTGGGACAGTGCCAGGAGGAGGAAGTTTCTAGGAAGAATTCCAGCTGCATTGAGCCTTGTTGGGGCAGTATCCAAAGGCTCCTGGGATGCCTTCAAGGTGGGATGCTCTAAAGGGTGTGCTGCCCAGTGTTGACTCTTGTTTTAAATAATTCAACATTTGGTTCCTGTGATTCTATATTTTTTCTTTTGGGATCTTGACCTTCCTTTTCCTATCTTCTCTCTGAAAGAAAGCTGTATTATTTCCACAAATCTCATTACAATAGGTGTCAGGCTACTACTTATCCCTGCTCTTTGTGCATAGATCCACCACTAAGAATCCATGAACCAGGACTTGAAATATTTCCAGGGAGTTCATCCAAGGTACATCAAATCTGCCATCTCTGAATCATTTTTTTCAAAGCTCAGATGCCCACATATGATTCACAAACAGAAGATACCTAAGAGCTTTTAGCAAATTAGTTTATTAGTTCCATCCCTCTTCTTCCTAAGCATTCAAGTTATCTGCCCAGATGGCTGTTCACTGAGTCACATTCCTCCCTCTCCATTGTGTTTATCAACTATTTAGGTTGCAATGGAAAATCCTTTAAGCATGACCTTGTCTCCTGAGGCCCTAATTCAGCAACACATTTAAGTATGCATCAGCACGCAGCCTTATTCCGAGAAATGCCATCCATTTCTCTACAAGCAGCTTTCTGGAATGGGACCATGGTAACTTCTACATACACAAGTAATATTTTCAAGCCAAGCAAAACCAGAACCATATAAAAGAATATATGGTCATGAAAGATACAGTTTGCTGTTGTGGTAAATTTATACAATTAAGAAGCCGCAGATTTATGAATGGCTGTCTGTAATTAAATTTTATTCCCTTACTATAGACTTAGGCAGAAATGATTCAGTATCACTTTTCAGTGATTACTGTGAGGTCGTGGAAAACCAGAAGAGTTGCATGAAAAAATAAACCCAAACACAACCTAATCTAAATAATCCAGGAGATTGGCTATTTCCAGGTTCAAATTTTTAATTCAAATGGCAGAAGAGAGAAGGATAAAGCAACAGAATAAAAATCATTGACTTCAGCTTTGATTTATCTATCTAACTCCATCTTGCAACTGTACCAGAAACACAGCATTCAAACCAGAACAATTCTGGTGAAAATTCAGAGAACAAAATAAGCTTGCATAAATGAAACAAAATAAACTTGAACCACTGAACATAGAATCTTCTTAATTTCTTGCTGTCAGCAGATTGAGTCACACAGGGTAGGCCTGAAAAACTCTGAAGTCCAGAACACTAGTAAATAATTTACAGAATTTAAAATTTAAAAAAGAAATAAAAAAGTCCCAAAACAACAATATTATTTCTGTCAGATTGAAGTACCTAGAGATGCTACAATGAAGATGAGAGATGGAGCACTTTTACTATTGTAGAGTCCAGGTTTGTCTTTCACAAGGACAATATTAGTATCAGTGTGTTAAAACATCCTTACAAAAATGGATGATTAAGCTTTAGCCCTTTTAAATAGAAGAAGAAAAATGTATTTTAATTTTAAATGTGGTTTCTCCTTTATGTAGGTCTTAATCCAAATGTAGTCAGGTAACTCAGGCTGTCTAAAGATGACAGATTTCTCATCATTTTGTGATGTTTCCCAGCAGGGGCAGACCTCTCATAACCTCCTAAGGATTATTTGTAAACTTTGCTATCTAGTAAAAAACCTACAAAAATAAGCAATCTTCTGCTAGTTCTTTCATAAGAAATGCAATTTTCTAATCCAAGAAACCTAAAGACTGTAGTGAGTAGACACTCATTGACTTTGTGTCTTTAATATAAACTGTATGGACTTGTCCTCTGTCACATACTGTTTGACTTTTTTATCAAGCATCTAGTGGTTGGTAAAAATGGTTTCTTCAGGCAAAGTGTATTCACGGTACAACATCCGATGTAGAACAGGAATGGGAACAAAGTGAAAATTTAGGTACATGCACAGTGGTGTAACTTTGATCCCTTTTACTAAAATACCCATTATGCAGGTTCTACTTACAGAATGGAATAAACAAAGTGAAGCCTGGTGAGGCAGTAGATAAAAATTCATCACCAGCTCTTAGTACAATACAGTGACAAATATAATTAATAGGATTGTGTAATGTCCTGAATAATGAAAGAAGGAGAAAGAAGTAGGATTAGAAGGACAAGTACAGGAATGCAAAACACAGTTCTAGTGTCCTTGCTTCTTATCTGCATGAGATTGTGCAAATTTTCTCACNAAAAAAAAAACCAACTAAAAATAGCAGATCAAAACAATGATTAAACAACCATTGACACTTTTGTACAGGTGTGACCAATCCTGGTTTCAAGCATGAAGTAAACCTGTATATCACTTCTCTATGTTTTAGCTGGCCTTGCTTTCTAAAAGACTGCAGACTAAAAAGTGCTCTGAAAGATGAAGATATACAGGAGAACCACAAAGGCAATGGCTACAGTGGTGAGAAATTCAGCACAGCAGTAGTGGGTCAGTAGATCAAAGTAATTCTTACTGGTGTCATTATCTCTGTGATAATCTCCTCAGGATTAAATTCAAGATTTCCTAAATTATCTTTAACTCTCATGTGATTTAAAGGTGTCTGAAGGATTAGTCTGAACCTCATGTCCCCATAAGGAGGTAGAATATATTTCATCTACAACTGGAGCAGATTTTCCTCTTGAATTTGTTAATGGGTGATCTGGCACACATCACCATTGCTCTGTGAACCTGCAGAGCAAGCACCATTCATTGGGGGCTGCCTTCAAACATGGCATGTTGCTTCAAGTCATCCTAACCTGAAGAGCCAAAGTACTTCAAGAGCAGAGCAACTTGCCTTATATAAACATTTTGCCTTATATAAACATTGTTTCAAAATGAATATGGAAAGAAGGCCAGACATATTGTAAGAAGGATATTTTGCTCCTGTAAAGCTAAATAATGAAATATTCTTGGATCTATTCAGCAAAAAGGCTTGATTATAGCCAGAGACTCCTAGTTTAATCACAATGAATAAAAATTTAAAATTTAATGCAGTCTTTTTTCATGGTCATTACTGTTGAAACAAATTATTTGATCTCTTTGCATTTATCTCAAGTACCATTAGCCATCTGATAAAGAGACCTGAAAACTATCATGTTTAGAGGTACATGAGATGAAGTACACTGCAGTCTCTGCATTTGACACTGGATTTGACCAGACTCCCTTTCACTGACTAGAGGGAAACAAGTTTGACTTTCCCATGACTCAAACTAAAAATATTCTAGAGGATGTAACTATGAAAGTTTTTCTTTTATTTGGCCCGTTAGAGACCTAAAGGCTTGAAGTAGCCTGTTAGAGTAAGGAAGTCAGACCAGAAGATCTTTGCTTGTTCTAACACTGGTCCTATTTACAAATGATTCACATGAAAGACTGCAAGTGACTGGTGTGATAGGGAAATCAGGAAAGGTAAAGATTTTTCTGGAAGAGAGAAAATAAAAACCAATGACACATTCTGCTTTAGACAGAGGCATCAGCACAATTAGTTCCTCTTCTGTAAGCAGCACCTAAATATCCTTGAAAGCCTTGTTCCTACACTTTGTTTAATTTCAATGAGACATTAAAGAGGCTTCAAACCCAATAAAATATTTAACTACTGAAAATCTTTGGGGATTACACATTGCTTCCTTTTGTGTGGGGTTTTGTTGGTGTTTTTGGTTGGTTTTGTGGTTTGGTTTTTTTTTTTTTTTTTTTTTTTTTTTTTTTTGTCCTTAAAAAAAAGAAAAAAGAATAAAGAAGCAGAAAGGACCAGTTTCAGGTGAAGTTGAAGCTTTCACAGTCACTCACATATCTTTAATGCAGGGTGTAACAAGGCCTTCAGTACCAACTCTCCAAGTACACTCCCTGCTGTGGCATTCTCACTGCCTCAAAATAACTCAGTGTGCAGTGCAGAGATACTAGTCTTTAATTAGAGACCAGAACAGTTTCAACATATGGGTCCAGATTCTATTCAAAGCAGCTGTACTACAAGTTCACAATCCACCTTTTGTTGAGTTTAGCAGAAACATAACCTCCTGCCTTCAATCTGGATATAGTAAAACCCTCCCAAAAACCAGTGCAAGTCACAGTGAGGTGAATAACCAAGACTCAGTCTATTAACTAAAGTAACTGTTTACTGAAGCTTTTAAACCCCCTATTCTTCACCCCTTTATAACCAGGCTGCCAGTCTGGAGTGAGGCCCAGAGGTTCACATTCTGTTCCTATAGGGTTTTCTGGACAACAGTGCAGGAATCTAAAAAGAAAAAATCTGGAACAATAACAAGGTTTTTTATAACATTAGGATGAAGTACTGTGGTGTGTGCTTGAAATATCATTGGACTTTGGTTCTAGTTGGGATCAAGGGTGGACCTGCCAGGAAGAGAGAGAAGCCCTCCCTGCTGCAAGATGCCGAAAAGATCTAGGCTCTGCATTTGGACATATGTCCCCCCACTTCCTCCTTCCACCACACCTCCTCTCCCCAGGCTCCTATCTCAAATTAAAGTCTTTAGGGAAAAGAAAACCAAATTGTCTTTGCTTTGGTTTTGTCTGCAAAAGCCAAGTTGCAGGGTGGCTGTTTTATTTTGGGTCTGGCAGTCCCATCAATTGACCCAGTGGCCTTGGCCAGGACGTGGTGAACTGACACACAGTGTGATGCTCCAGAAGGGTTGCAGGCAAGAGCACAGAGTGACCTCCTGCCCAACAGTTGTGATTAAAGCGGCTGGGAATGCAGCACATACAAAGGCTTTATTTGAAAAAGACACAACAAACTCACTAAAAAAGATTTGCATGTTTATTTCCAATTTGACAAATAAAGGTAAAGCAGCTTACAGCTTTGAAAATTCCTGGCAGTCTTCAAACAGCAACTGTGAAGACATTAAAAGCTCCTTTAAACTGAGATGATAGCAGTAAATGAAGGTCTTTTCTTTGCTAGTTGTGGTTGGAAAAGAGATAGTTCTCTGAGAATTATTACTATCCATCCAGATTAATGAGGTATTTTAGGGTGCCATTATTACATGGCAGGAAATAGAGTGCTGAAGACTGCATGAAGAGAAAAAAAACTTTTCTCCTGAACAGAAAATGCACAATCCAAATCTGTCAGGAGTGCTACAACTAGTGGCCTAAATAGAAATTTCACAGAAAATAGAATTTAATGTGCTACTTCACTATTCATATTTCTACTAACAAGTATTGGCTTTGCCTTCTAGACATCCTACCAAAACCTGTGATCTTATTACTGGCACAGTGTATGAGGTGTTGTCCCAGTTCAGGCCCAGATCTGCAGGAGGGGATGTACTGTTATTTGATATCATCTAATGTCACAGCCAGAGGAAAGGGAAAAGGACTCCTTGTAATTTCTGAGAAGGGGCATGGTTTCCACTAGGAAACAGGAGTGGTGGATGAAACTGTCAGAGTAGGTGCCACCACCTGTGGCCACGTCCTGTCCTGTCTAGTCAGACTGGGTGACCATTTTGCTTGTAAATCACCCTCTTTTTTTGTACACTTTTGTTATCAATATTGCTGTTGTTACTGTTTGTTTTCTTGCCTTATTGCTGTTTCCAGTAAATTGTTCTTATCTCAATGTGTAATGTACACCTTTCTGTGCCTTCAATTCTCAACTCCAGACCTGGAATGTGAAGGGGAAGGAGAAAGCAAGGGGACCAAGTGGGTGGTGTGTGGTTTTGGGGAATTGGGAAGGGGGAATCATTAAGTTGGGGAATGCTATTCCTAAATTTTGACTCCTGTTCCATGAAAAACTTTCTTAAATCAGTATATATAAAATGTTTCCATGAAATGCAGCCTTCAAATATCATCCTAAATTCAGTCTAACCATTGCATAATAAAGCATGTCCCTTTAATCTCTTTTTTCTTATATCTGCTGTATTACTTGAAGATAATTTTCAGAGTTATGTGTAACTTTTGTTATGTGTATCATAACAAAAA